>CM076573.1:523521819-523735379 GCA_034641835.2 Pinus albicaulis | reverse complement strand
ATAGCCTTAAGCTTTACTCTGGCATAAATTATCCACCTATGAATCTCATATTTTTTCCTCTTGGTGAACACTCAAATTTGTTACTTCTCTTAGATAGTGGAAAATAGAATTTAGATATCCTAAAATGTTAAAGCCTAGTATAATTTTTTTCATATTGATTTATTTTAACCTGAATGCATCAATCAGATTTGGAATCTGGACTCGCAAGAACCAAATTTTACTCTCGATGCCCACTTAAAGGGTGTAAACTGTGTTGATTACTTCACGGGAGGTGATAGACCATATCTTATTACTGGCTCAGATGATCACACAGCAAAGGTGCTCAAACATATAGATTCTCTAGAGATGTAATTGATTTACCCCTACTACTTGTCTTGATCATTAAAAAAATTGGCCTACCTTTAAATTTATTGGTGTGCTGTCATCAGGTTTGGGACTACCAGACAAAAATTTGTCCCCAAAATCTAGAAGGACACACATAATGTATCTGCAGTATGTTTTCACCTTGAACTTCCTATCATCATCACTGGTTCAAAAGATGGTATTGTTCGTATTTGGCATGCAACAACATACAGGCAAGTTTTAGTTGGATTGTTTTATACATAGGTTATAAACTTATGAGCCTGATAGATATTCTAACAGTTAATGGCATTCACTCTCCTAGCACTAGTGGTGAGCCATGCTTAACCTTCTTGGTCTCATACAAGAAATTGATTCTTCTATACAAACCATAATGGTTTGCAAATAGTTTCGTTGTTTAGTTTAGTTTTGGTATATTGTACAGACTAATTTAGCATTTTTTTGTTTGTAAGAGAAGGAAAACAATGATTTTAAGGGGAGTTTTAAATATTTAGTACTGGATGTATTTGGATGGGAAAAAGCTATGTTGCATGGAATAACTGCATTGGTTTTAGTTGGAACTTGTATTAACAAACTCCATAGTGCAACAGGGCTTTCGAAAATTCTTAAAATATTGTGAATTTTTTATCTTTGTGATTATAAGAGGGTTCAAGATGAAAAACACTCTCTTAAAATGGACTGTGTACACCCACATTAGATCAGAAAATATATGGATGGGAGAAAGTGTTGCTGCATGGAATAACTGCATTGGTTTTAGTTGGAACTTGTGTTCATGAACTCCATAGTGAAACAGGGCTTTGGACAATTCCTAAAACATCATGAATTTGTCATATTTGTGATACTAAGAGGTTTGAAGATGAAAAACACTCTAGAATGTCCTGCATACACCCACATTAGGTCACAATTTCAAAATACAACCTTCCTAACCTTTTCTTAGATTGTTGGTAAAATCAGTGAAACAACAAATATTCTTGATGTTATTTCTCTTCCAGGTTGAACCCTACTTGTAATTTTTTGTTTGGAATTAGCACTTTTTTATGGCCTTTACAAGGTTGAAATGGTGCCCCTCATTTTGAAATGTTTTTTGGGACACTTTCCAGATATTGATATTGACACTGCTTCTTTATGAGGTATATGTTTTATATGGTGATTACAACATTGCTACTCTGGAAAGATTTTAATTATGTTCCATAATATTATTTATGGACTTTCCAAGATGTTCAAGGAAAATTATTGGAAAATATACTAGGAACTTGTGTAGCTAGGTACTTTCCCTTGATGCTGAAATATGAATTGAACATTGTAGTATCAATTCAACAATGTTTCAAGTTTAATGAATTGGAAATATATGTTAGAAATTTCATGTTATCCTGTTGTGTTAGCTGCCTGGAAAAGAAAGAGATTTATTGCTTGCAATGGGGCATGTTGAAATGAGAGAAGTGAGGTGCACTATACAACATAGGTGGGGGTGGAGTTGACTCATTGATTATGTGTGCTCCTGTGTCTAACAATACTTTTAATCTACATTGTGCATTGAATATTGAGGCGAGATGGATACGGCTAGATCTGTATCTGATGTGAACATGTCATTCATGTTGAATATCTCTAACTTGAAGTGTGAATCATGCATTAAGGCTATCAAAAAAAATTGGAGTTTGACTCTTGGGGGTCGAGACAAAGGCTGGATTCTTTGGTTGGTGGATATTGTTAGAAGATTAACTATGTTTTTGAGGGGATACAATAGAGGACTGGTGGTATTGAGAAGAAGAAATCATACGGTAGTCTTGGATGTGTTGGTACAACTGTTAAGGATGTTACAAAATATCCCTTACAGTGAGCAGCGCCAAGCTGGGGTGGTTACATGGAGACATTGAATAAAGGTGAAGGAAACATACAAAGCAAGGGGAGCCTAAATCAGACCCTAACTTCACTTTCTTAAATTAGGAGATAGGCCAACCAAGGTCTTCTTCATAGACCTCAACTACAATGTAGTGGAACACATCAAGGCTTAAAACAACAAAACTAAAAATAATTGATCGGGTAAATATAGAGGAAGAGTTTTTTAGTGACTATAAAATATTTTTTCAATCTCAAAGATATCATGGAGAAAAGAAAGGTAGTCATGCAAACATTTATTGATGCAATTCCCAGAAAATAAATGCAAGAAAAATAAGGAGCATGTGATTAAAAATCAACATTAGATGAGTTGAAAATGACCCTTAGGGAAATGGTCGATGATAAGTCCCTTGACTAGGATGGTTATTTATGCAAATTTTACAAAGCCACTTGGGGCTTTCTTGGGCCAAATTTTTCTTCAAGTGTATAAAGTATTTGAATGTACTATGGACACATACACAAGGTAACGACATCAACAAGTTGTTGATCAAGTTCATCTTGAAGCCGGGAGACCCATTATTAATCACAAGCTAGTACCGATAACTTTACTTAATCTACCTTATAAAATTGTAGCCAAAGAGCTTGGTTTGTAGCTAAAACATATCTTGTCAAAGATCATTGTAGAAAAATAGATGGGATTTATTATAGGCAGATGCATTTAGGATGATGTGATTGTTGTTTGGGAAGGCATTGAATGAGTTAGAAGCCAAGGCCTAGAGGCCCTCTTCATAAAGGTAAACTGCAAAAGCCTTTGGTAGAGTGGAATGGTTGTTCAATCTCTCCATGCTAAAGGTGCTTGAATTTGATACATTTTTTGTTAATGTAGTTGGAACTTTATTTTCATGGGCTACAACTTGCCTTTGCATCAATTAGGCCAAATTTGAAGAGATTGAGTACTTTTAATCTATCTGGAAATGGTGTTTGTTGACCTCGATCCTATATGTAATAGTTGTTGAAGCCCTTAGTTATCCCATTCAAAGAAGAATCGGATAGGGCCTAATAAAAGATACACCCCTTCCTAGTCCTAATGGTGATCAACAACTAAATAGACACTTCGCAGATTGTTCTTTCCTAACCATCATTGAAGAGAAGCAAACTCTAGAACACACTATGAATTGCTTGCAATTTTAATGTGAAACCCTCAGGTAAAAAATTAAAATGGCCATAACTCAATGTTATTGATAAAGGAGTTCCTTGATTGGTTGGTAGGCAAATAATGGGATTGATTACATCTAGTTAGGGGTTAAAATTCCTTGAAATCCCTTTTCCTTTGAAGCCTTCACGAGTATATTTTAGCAGCACTCCCACTTTGAGTTGTGTATCTATTACAAGTTTGATGGAGCTTGTTATCCTTATTTAGCGTGCTCCACTATGAGGACAGGTAGTGTGTGGAGCCCTTTGGCATGGTCAACATGCACATTTTTTAGGATTTCTAAGGAGATGAGAAACCATGTAAGAAAAGGACCCATTGGCACATTCTCCAATGCCAAAGAGAACCCTAGGTTGAGGGACATCCTTCTTTTTAGGAGAATGGTTTTATAACTTAATACTAATAGCCTACACTGTGGTTCTACATGTAGTTCTCCAGACTATGGAAGCCTGATATCTGTGGTTTATCCTGACAAAAATCATGCCCAACCTCTCTGAATTATTATAGCATTCCTAATCTACTGAATTTAGGTTCTCCATGTACAGGGGCATCACTAGAGATAATTACCAAAAGCAATTATTTGAGTAGAAGTATCTTTTCCATTGGATATGTGGCAACCTAGCAGGTATATCTTTGTGTGCAAATGCCCAGATTGCTCCAAAATTTATATTGTTGATTTCCTTTGCTCTCAGATTATATTATCATTCAATTTTCAGTCATTCTTATTTAGTACAAAGGAGTTGGACTAGTGTAAGGGTTTAAGTTTCTCCAGTGGCTTTCAAAATCATATGCAGTTGATTCTTAGCTAAAGACAATAATCGCACCAAGCTGCGATTCAAATGATTTTTCTTGATAACAATCTAGTCATGCTCTCAGAGCAGTATTGGTTCTATGTTCCTTTTCCAAAGTGCTCCCAATTATCATTTCTTCTAACATGAAAAATGATGAATACCCTTAAATAGAAGCAGGTGCTCCATTTTCAAGGTCTTGATACTTCTTTATGTTCCATACTCATGAATATAACAAATGGGATACCTTGACAAATAGCTTCACCTCCAAGATGTCCTCTGCTACCAAGAAAAGTGTCCAAAACGGACACTTTTCTAATGTATCAAACCTCTATGCTAACTGTCATAAACTTCTTAGAAAAAATTTGCTCAAACAAATTTAGCAACATCCAAAAAGAGTGGATCCCCATGAAATATGTGCAAGAAATTCAAATATTTTCTACAATAGACTATTACAAAATGGGTCTAAAGTGAGGAAAAGTGGCACTGGCAAGGTATCTCTCCCCCGAACTTCCTTACCAGCTAGTAGTAGATGATGTCCACTTAACCTGTGGTTATAGACAAGCCATGTATGTAACTATTGTAGTCTAGGGCTGTAAAGATGAAAAAATTTTGTTGCCAAGACCAAGGTATCCACTTTATGAAGCATTGCTGGCATACAATGGCATTGAAGCCAAGAAATATAATTTTATTTACAGAAAGGAATTGGGAAGTTAATTTAGAACACCTTGAAATAGTAGCTAAGAATAACACAATAGTAATGGTTCTTGGCAATACTAATAATCATTGGAGTGTTGTTTTCAGCCATAAGAATTTAGCCAAGGTTGCAGAGATGGAAAACAAGTTAGCCTTGTCAATAATTTATGAGGGAGTATATGAACTTAAACTCTACCCAGTGGCTGGTACCTTCCCCCCATGCAACTTTGAAATATAAATTATGGTTTTCCTTTGGAAATATCACATCCAACACCACAAATCCCCAGAATTTATGGGAAATTTATGGCTCATACATTTCATAGTAGATGATGATATTTCTTGGCAATAGAGGTGTCTCCTTTATAATGAAAAATTTCTTTTATTCCTCTTCCAAAATGGCTTACATGGGTTGCTTAGCTTCAGCCTGTTGTCTCTGTTTATGTATTGCTATGCTTCTCAATTTCCACAGTCATCTCTTATCCTTGTTTTTATGTAGTGTTATTGTCTGGAAATTAGTTTTGCATTTTCTATCCAAATTTGATGAGAAGTGTCATGAAATTGTTCCTCAAGGGCTGATTAGAAGCTTGATCTCTTGATATATCATATGCATGCTCTTTTTAATGAACTTGTCATGATCCACTAGTTTCCCTGACATAGACTCTGCCGCATAAACTACTGGTCCTTCTTGAAAGTTATTTGTGGCCTGCTATAATATGCATCATGTCTTACCATTTTACTAAACACTTGTCAAGAGATTTGGCACAACTCTAGATAAAATAACCTATTCATCCCAAACTAAAGATAGAATAGTAGAATTGGAAAAATGGTTCAAGTTCAAGTGTTTCGCTTGTATAGTTATGTTTTTGAACAATACTTGGAATTAAATATTGCATCATTATTGCCAAGATGGAAACAAAAATGCTTTCTTCATGAGCAGCAACACCAGAGCCAAAAATCTTCACCTTTTTCAGCTAAATGTTCCCCAATCCTCATGCTAAATAATGAATTATCATACTTGGAAATAAAGTTTTGACTATTCCATCCCATGGATGATCAGGAAAACTGACTCAAAAACAAAAAATTATGATTGTTCATACATATTTCCATGCCTTACAAATACAGTGATTTGTACATATGAAAAGATGATAGAAAATAAATTGTATGGATGACTGAATTTTGGTTGAAGTGTCCCTATCTGCCTCTAGGGAATGCAGCTTTTTAAGTTCTAAGAGGAGACTCTCCTTAGACAGGCTATCGGCTTTCCCATTCAACTCTAGGAAGACATGAGCTATAGTGAACCTCGCGAAAATAGAGGTGATCTCCTTCGTGTGATTTGTATTTTCCAACAAGTCGATATGTTACGTCTTAGGAATGTTGCGAACATTTCAGTACCAATGAAGAATCTCCAAAGACCTAAAGTTCTCTTATCCCTTTATCAAACGTTTTTCTCAGTAGATATTTTTATGCCAACAACTCTACAAGATTGTTAGTCCCCCTTCTTGAGTTCCCTTTGAAAAATTATATGGTGGCTCACGGTTTGGTTGATCTTGTCAAATTTTTAAGTCATTATCAAATCTAAAGAAAGGTATAGAAATCAGGAAGAACCAAAGGATGAGACGATTCCCGATGTTGAAGGACCGATGGACCTTATTGATCCACCTCCTTCAATGAAGAGAAGACCCTCATGGCTCAGGGATACTCCCAAGGATGTCAAGAGACATATGGCCCCAAGGGGGACATTCCGTGAAAGCAAGAAGCCGAATAGATACCAAGGGTATCTAGCAGCCATGAGTACAATCGTACAATCTGAGCCTGGATCTTTTGAGGAAGCAATTAAGCATCAAGTCTAGAAGGATGATATGCACAAATAATTTGAATCCATTATGAAGAATGATGTCTGGGATGTGGTTCCGAGACCGAAGGACAAAGCATTTGTCACCTCGAAATGGCCCTATAAGATCAAGCATGGATCTGATGGCAGTGCTGAAAAATTCAAGCCCATGGATTCTCTCAAAAGGAAGGTGTAGACTATGATGACATAATTACACCTGTGGCCCGATATACCACCATCCGATCTATCATAGCCCTTTTTGCTACGCAAATATGGAATCTTCATTAGATGGATGTAAAGACCAAATTTCTGCATGGTGCGATAAAGGAAGAGGTGTATGTGGATCAATCTCTGGGTTCGAAGTCCAAGATAGAGACACCCATGTTTGCAGGTTGAAGAAAGCCCTCTATGGGTTGAAGCAAGCCCCCAGGGCTTGGTATGAGAGGATAGATAGCTACTTGATGAAGATGGGCTTCACTCGTAGTAATGTTGATACAACCCTTTACTTCAAGGTTGATAGAGAAAAGCCTCTCATTCTGGTGTTGTATGTGGACGATCTCTTCCTGACAAGTGTTGACCCTCTCATTCATCAGTGTAAGAGGGAGCTCGCTTCTGATTTCGAGATGAAGGACCTAGGATTGATGCATTACTTCCTAGGCCTAGGGTCTAATAGAGACCTGATGAAATTTTCCTCTCTCAAGAAAAATATATTGTGAAGCTACTGGAAAGATTTGGAATGGTGGACTATAATTCTATGTTGACACTGATGGAGCTCAACTTTAAGAAGTTGAGTGGAAGTGTTGTTGGGCCTGTGCTAGAAAATCCTATCGAGTATCGTCAACTTGTAGGGACCCTGATGTTCTTATTGAACACTCGTCCAGACGTATGTTTTGCAGTGAACACTTTGAGTAAACACATGGTTGATCCTCATCACATTCACTAGGTTGGTGCCAAGAATCTGTTGAGATATCTTCGAGGCACGATAAACCATGGGCTGAGATACACTGTTGAGAACGTGACACTCCATGGATATACTGATACCGATTGGGCTAGCAGTGTGGTGGTTTGCAAGAGCACATCTGGATGCTGCTTCACACTTGGATCTTCTTTGATATCTTGGATGAGCAGGAAGTAGAAATCGATGGTTTTAATCACTGGGAAGGAAAAATACATGGCAGCGAGTATGGCCTATTGTGAAGCAGTTTGGTTGCGAAAAGCTCTTCAATGAGCTATTTGGGAATTTTCTAGATACCACCATTATCCTTTGCGATAAAAAGAGTGGGATTTGTTTGTCAGATAATCTTGTGTTCCACGATCGATCCAAGCATATTGATATCAGGTACCACTTTATTCAGGATATGGTACAACGAGACGCTGTAAGGCTCGATCATATAGGAACTTATGAGCAGGTCGCGGATATTCTCACAAAGCCCTTGGGGAAGGTCAAGTTCCTAACCTTCCGTGAGAATCTTGGAATCGTGGAACGACCCTATTTTGACGGTCTTGTTGGACGATGAGCTCTGGGAGCTCCAGGGGGCTTTGGGGATAACTTCTTGGAGCTATAAGCACACACAAGGCTAGACTTGTCGAACCTTGTGTGCTTCTTCCCCACCGTTATGATGTTGATTTGGTTCACCTCTCATGATCTATGCCCCGCATGCATCCTACCCATGGAGTCCCAGACTCATGGGAAGTACCTCTCATTTGGCCAATGAGGTGGGAAAAGCTAGAGACAAGTAGCAAAGACTGATGGACACATTAGAGATTTTCGTACTCTATATGTCTAGGATGGCACGTGTCCAATCACTTGATCTGGGATCAAGTCTAGTGAGGTTTTGGACCTCCAATTGACTTTAGGTCAGTTAAACCAACTTCAAGTTGGTATGTGACTCCTTTGAGTCCTATAGAGGTTTCAGACCTCTGAGCTAATTTTGTCAACCGGGAGTGATGTCTTTGTGACTCACCTTTTGTTCTGAAATAAAGAAGCCAACAAAGCAATTTATGGCGGGATGATGCATGATATTTGGATGGCACAAGTGGATGGAGTTCTCCCTAGTTGAGAGGGAGTGTTAATTTTCGACAACTAGGTCCAAACTCCATGTTGTTATGCTTAGATGAAGATGCCAATATTTTTATTGGGTTCCTCTTTCGGAGAGGTGCAAGATCGATCTAAAGATCATCTTGATCCGATGAGTTGAACATTTATTTTGAATTAATTCCACTTATGTGCAAGGTCGGCCAGAATTATAATGTAGGCTTTAAGCCCCGACAGATGTGTCACACACCCTCACATATGGATATATATTGGTCAATGTTGGAGGTAATTTTCATCATCACTCATCACACATTCTCTCTCTGCATCTGATTGGTTTGATCATCATTTTGGAGGCTCTTCTTCTTTCACACGTGGGAAATTGCAGCAAAGAATTTTCTGTTTTTGACCTAGGGTTTCACCGCAGATTTGACCAATGTTGACTTTCGTCAACGCATGGTTAACTTAACTACCCAAAATTTTGATTTTTGCAGTTCATACTTTTTGGCACAAAAATCGAGGTTGAACATTGACTTTGACCTGGCTGCATTGACTTTTGCTGCTACTATTTTTGCATTGACCATTGATTGCATAGCATTGACTTTTGCTGACTTTGGGTTAACTGTGTAGAGCCGTTTGAGAGGGTTGTGTGACACATTCTAGTTGGCTGACCGTGCAAAGACTTTGCTAGTTGAAGCATCATGTTGACCGTCGTAACGCACCACATCACATATATTTTGCTGATCAAGTTAAGTGTATTTTTGGCTTGTCTTTTGTTGATCTATTGGTATGTTCTATTAGCATTTTACTTTCTTGTTTATGTGATTGTTGTTTGATATCGGGTATAAAATTAAAGTTGCATCAAGCATAGAACATCTACAAAAATTTACAATACGTTTGTAGAAGTGTGACCCCATGAGTTAGTAGATGTCCATGCCATGGCATCAGCATTGATTAATATGATAACATGTAGGGATTCCTTAAAAAGGATTGGTACATTAAAAATAATTTTTTGAAAATTTGACATTGATGAAACTTCACAGGTCTAATGTTGCCATCCCAAAAATTGTGTCAATAGAATGTATAAGGACTGACATAGTCTTCTTCTTCTTTTCAAAACTGAGATCATGTAATTTTCACATTTCTATATGAGCTTAAGTTAGCATCTTCGACATTTAGATCATCTCTTCTACGGAGGAGTTCTGGTCCTCCAGAAAGGAGATTCTGAAAATTTTCTGAAGAAACCTTAGACAATGGAGTCTTGGACATTACTTTATCAAGCTTGCAAAGACTGAAATACTTGCTCTCTTCAGGGTGGCAGTTAACGTATTGTTAAATAAATATTCTCTCTGGTAGTGTAAATATGGTATAGGCACCACACTCTTTCTTAGGAAAATTTTTTTTCTTAAGCCAAGCATACATTTTGTATCTTGGTTTGATCCTACCCTCAAGATCAAAGGTGAAATATTTTGGAAATGATGGAAGAACCTGCAGTGGGTTAAATGTCATACTACAAATAAAATCAAATTTCTTTTGGATCAAATCTGAACTTCTACTCAATAATGTTGGTCTTGTCCTCACCATTTGACAAACATAATTGAAAGGTAACACAAGTCTCAAAACACAACTTAACCTCTCCTGCAGCTTATTGCCTCCACAACGAATCATTCTAGCATCTTTGAATGTCAACTCAGGGTAATGTATCAAGCCTAATTTCAACCAAAGGTTTGGCTTGTGTCTTTGAATTGGCTCTTGTAAAATTTTAGTGATATTTCTTTCTTAGGTGCCTAGTGAATCTCTGAGCTTAGCATCACTGACATTGAGATCATCTCTTCTACATAGAAGTTATGATCCTCAAGAAAGGGTATTCTGAATTTTTTTTAAGAAACTTTAGAAAATCAAGTCACGTGCATTGTGCTTTTCAAATATTCTATTTTAGAGCCACGGACAACTTGATAATCTCTTTTATGGACAAGTTATGATTGTACAGAAGGGATATTCTGAAATGTTTCTGAAGAAACCTTAGACAATGGAGTCATGAGCATTGTGTTTTTTAGATGTTCTCTGATAGACACAACAATTCCCTGCTTCTCAAGCCCAGTGCAATTAATATCTTCAATCAACTTGATCAAGTTCTCATGAAAATAGCGAGGATGAATCAAATCTGTCTTTGTCATCTCCTTTTGATCCAAACCAACGCTTGCAAAATCTAAATTGTCTGCCATGGATTTTATAGGGTCCCATCTAAAAAGTCTCAGGATAATTTAAAATAATGTTATTTATATTTTCCTTTCTTAGTCCGAGGTTTGACAGAACATGCACTATAGAATAGAGTTTTATCTCTAAACTATCTATATAAAAAGTTGAGGCTTTGTACGGTATAGCTTGCTAATCTCATCCCAAGGGCAACCGATACTTGCCAAAAGCATTAGCTTTTCTAAAATAGGATTTTTTTTTTGCAACAAACAGCAAATCTTGTTCTTCTCAACTTGAAAACCATTCAAACTATTAGAAATAGTCACAAATTTTTTATATACTTCATCCTTGAGAAGCGATGGGAAACATGTACCATAGTTACTGTAGATATATTGTGGTTAACCGGCTAGTAATATTCAAATGCATTCAGTTTCAAAATACAATATAAAAAACTTACTACTATAAAGAAGCTCAAACAAACAATTAACACAAAAAATAAGTACAGAAAAATGAAAAAAAACACAAATAATGTCAGATGTGAGAAATAAACCTCTACTCCATCTAGCAGTGTCCTTCATATTTGTAAAAAAATCCACAGTGCATGAGAGCACAAGCATTCTGGGGCTCAAGCGCAAGAGCTTCTACATCAAAACATTCAAATGCCTCGGCATGAGACCTTGTATTTGGAGACATATCCCATTTCCAATGTGAGCTTCGATGGTGATAAGCTATGTTTCCAGAAAAAATTCATAGAGACCAAGTGCATCCGCAAACGTACGTATTCCTCCATTGGAGTATATTAAAATATGACATTTCATCCTTACTTGAAACCAAGGGGACGAGACAGGAAGAAGAGCAGAAGTAGAATTAGGGCTGGTACTAGAAGTGCTACTTGATTTTTCATTGAATAACGACTCACTACTTCATTGAAATTCGAAAGGTAATGCCCTCTGTGAGTTGCCCATTTTTTCCTCCAACATCCTCTATTATCTTCGAACATTCATTATCTGACAGTGAAGAGACTGAGTGAACTAAGATTATGTCCTTGCCATCGCTAGACCCATTCCACTCTTCAACGCCCCCAGATTTCTTCAACGCGCCCAGTTTTCCATGGTCATCCTACGGAACCTTACCCAAAATTTATTAGAACACCACATTCAAAATAAAAGACCCTATTCCAAGAAAATGCGTTCAGCGTTTCAGATGAATCGAAATCTAGCCGCATTCAAGGTTTGGGATTAATTAAAATTTAGAAAATGCATTTTAGTTTTTGGGATTCAAAAGTAGAGATGAATACCTTACCCTGTGAAAAGACCGTCTGGAAGGACAAGGACAGAGTCTGACATGATTACCTTACGGTCCTGCAGGAAAACCATGGAATTTTAAACTCCGTTAAATTCCCACCAAATTATTAAATGCTTGGAGGGAAATATAAAAACAAAAAAATCGAAATCACTTAAAAAAAGTTGGAGGGAAATATAAAAACAAAAGGAAAATCAAGATCACTTAAAAAAACAAATAGTGCGCACTCTTAATTCGGTGACAAATGGGTAATGAAGAAAATGGTATAATTTTAAGATTTCACACATTGCATGAGTTTTAAATAGTCTCTTTTTTTTTTAATTCATTTTTCTTTTCTTTTTTGAAAAGGGTGGTATATGTTGTTAGAATGAAGCATATTAATTTTTTTTAAATAGTCTTTTTATTTTATTTTATTTTATTTTAATTGATTTTTATAAAAAAAAATGTTATTAAGAAAATTTAAACAAATAGTAAAAAAAAAAATTAAACTAAAATAACTAAAATAACAATGTTTGTTTTTTTTATTGAATTTTATAATTCTTTTTATTTTGTACGTTGTTAAGAAAATTTAAGCAAATAATTAAAAAAAAATCTTTTTCAACAAAAATAATTTAAAAAAACAATGTTGTTTTATTGCTTTTTATAATTTTTTTTTTTTATTTTCTATGTTGTTAAGAAAATTTAAGCAAATAGTCAAAAAAAAATCTCTCTAAACTAAAATAATTAAAAAAACAAAAGACTAATAGATGTTGATATAGAGATATAAAAATAAATTATTAAGACAATTACAAGAGGAAGAAAAGATCACAAGTGATATTGTAACATGAAGAGTGGACCTTAAGATACTAGCATGCATGGTGGAATATTTATATCCCTTGCACCTTGTAAATTGTTAATTTCATATAACTAGATGGAATTATAAATTCTTAATTCAAATAACTAGATGGAATTATTTGATTTGTTTAATTTTATTTTATTATGTTCTTCCAAATTAATAAATGTTAATTGCGAAAAAGGACCACTTCCCTATGTTCAATTCTTTATTCCGCATTAATACAAATCCCTTCTAATTTTATGTATACTTCTATATTTAATTGTTAAAAACTAAATTTGGGTGAAAATGTGGTGGTGGTGATAGTCGTTAAGAAGAATCACGTATGTTTATATACGTTGAATAAATTAGGAGGCTTTCAAATCACATATGATGCTTACAAATCTATAAAGAGCACATTTAACCATGTTTGAGGGTACATTTTATACGTATCATAATGTATATGAGGGAGGAAATGGTTTTCAGTGCTAGTGATCTAGTCACACAAAGGACCCCATGAATTTGTGCTTTGGGATATCCCCGAAATTCAATACATAATCCAAAGTGTAGAAATTATATGCACTACGCATGCATATTTCCAAGATTCTCTTGATCACACACTATTTTAACTTCATGCACAATACAAAAGCTATTCCACCATTGATCATCACATGCGGAAATTAACACAATTGCAATGCACACATGAATCCATAAAAATTCACACACATTAACACAATGTTTTAATGGGAAAGCCTGAAGCTAAAAACCCCAACTATCTATATATAATATATGTCATAGATATCATGTAACAATCCTCATACAAATCTTATCACAAGCTCTTAGTACAATCCAATCGCTACACACTAATCAGGCCCGATCTTGCAAATCCATGCACCGATCTTTGCCAGCCTTTAGCCTACGTCTACTACACAATCCCTGCTGAAGAATGCCCCTGAATGAATTCGAATTGGGCCAGCCTTGCTCACACAATACTCATAGGCATCTCCAAAGAATGTGTGGTGCAAACAATGCAACACTATAGTCACAACTGACAGTCACACTTGCTCTTTCACCTACCTCTCCAGTGGTCTCCACTGAACTGTCCATGCACTGTAGTTAACTGATGTATTCTTCAGTTGATTAATGAGTTAATATTTAGTGAATTAATTAATAATTAATTCACACCATTCTCACTAGTGTATCAATAAGTTATACTAGATACAACTAGCTCAATTGTGTCTAATTGAGTTAAATTTAACCCAACTCCACCAACTACTTCTACAACTCCACCAAACTATGTCACATGAGTTCTAACTAAATTCCTCCATGCATTAGCTCCAGTAAACCCTTAGGAATAGCATAATTCCTTCTTTCAGCTCCTGTGCCACATCTGTGAACTTAACTAAAGTGCTCCAAGAGAATAAGATAATGTTTAGATTCCAAATATTATTAAGAGCTAATAATATTCAACATATCTATTTTTAGACTGGCAGTGTAAAAATAGATTCCGCCCAATATGTCTAAAAATAGAAATCCATATATTTTTCCAACTTGACCAACCATCCAGAAATAGCATCCTGCAAATCAGAATATGATCGACATGTCTAAAAATAGACATAGTCTAAAAATAGACTTTGCGCCAAAAATCACCTGTGTGGGCCCCACCTAGTTTAGGTGATCATTTTCCAACTAGGATCAGGAATGATGTTTCAGGATGCCTCCTTCATTTTTTCTTGTTGCAATCTTCAACACTCCCTCTCAACAAGAAAGGACTGTCTTTGCATGCGACATGCAACTCCATGCATTCGCCCTGCAACCTTTGCAAGCGCCCTGCAACTCCATGCATCTGCTCTGCAACTCTTCTGAAACTGAATAGGCTCCAAAAAACTCAATCAATATTATGTATCTATCATCAAAGTCTTCCACTTCTGCTTAGCTACTACACATGTCTTAAGGAACCACTGCACTGTTGAACTCTGCACCCATGCACTCTGCACTTGCTGTCAACTCTGAACCGTGCTCCAGTATCCGACACTATCACTTTGATCTGCCTGCATCAATCCAACTGATCATGCTACTTCTACTCTATGGGAACCTCGTAGCCAGGTTCAATTCATGAGATCCACACCATCTCAATGAATACTGCCCAGAAATCTCCTCTTGGGATTACTCATGCATGTCACCCCACCTCTCACCTGGTGGTATAGCTACATGCACTCCCTCTGCCCATCTGGCACGAAATTTCTCTACATGAGTGGTTTCTCCAACTCCATGATCCTCATCTTGTGGCTGCTCCACATCCCGAGGTTCATTATTACCTGCATGCAAAACTTGCTCCCTCTCAAGCATCAACTGCATGTCTTTCTTACACTTCCCAACAGTAGGAAGCTCCATAGAAATCCCATCTACTTCAATTCTGTAGAGATTCTTGGCTCGAATCCCAACATTCTTTACTTGTCCTGTTGCTTTGTATCGAAGGAAAACTTTTCCTTCACTAAAGATAACATCATACCCTTTATCCTCTAACATTGCAACTGAGATTAAATTCTTCTTTAAACCTGGAACATGCACTACATCTTGTAAAAGAATGAGTTTATCTGACTCCCTTTGAAAGGTAATGGTACCAATGTCGGTTTCATTTTATCATCCATTGTTTCCCAACTCAACATGCAACTGGAGATCTTTCTCCACCAAGTCACTGAAAAGATTCACATCTCTCGTCATGTGAAAGGAAGTGCCACTATCAAAGTACCACCCCGGTCCCAATGCACTAGACACCATGCATGCGATCAATGAGAAGTCCAGCTCAAATTGTGAGGCAAGAGCCTCACCAGCTGCAGCTCCAATAGCCTGCTTATTCTTCTTCTTCTATGGACAATGTGTGGCGAAATGCCCATGTTCGTGACAATGAAAACACTTCACTTTGGACATGTCACGCTCTTTGCCATCCGTACCGGATTGAGAAGGATTTTTCTTCCCCTTCCCTTTCCTTGTTTTGGTAGCCAAAGCACAATACTCTTCATCATCATTCATTGATGAAGAGCCATCCCTGGTACTCCACCTTATCTCCTCCTGCACAAGATCCGACCAAAGTCGCTCCCATCCTGGCAGTTTCTCCCAACCATTGACAGAGTCCTCATAGCTATGCCAACTCTTAGGAAGCCCAAGGAGAGCCAAGCTCACCAAGTCTTCTTCATCCACACTAACTCCTACACTCCCAAGCTCATCCCTGCAATGGACAAACTTTGTCAAGTATACTGGAATAGTGTCATTCTTCTCCATTTTTATTTTGTTGAGCTTGTCTTTAAGCACCAAATTCCTCTGGTCACTTCTGCTTTGGAACAATTCTGTCAAAGCCTTCCACATCAAGAATGGAGTGGATTTACCATGAAGGCTGGACACAATGTGATCCTTCACACCTTCCAACAGAATCCTTCAACACCTTGCTACCTTCTTTTTCCATGCGTCAAGTGCGGCTACATCGCTAGAACCCGGTTTAGGAATTTCAGCATCTATGAACTCCTTCAACCCATTATCCTCTAGCACCGCTTCCATCCTTTCCTTCCATGCAATATAATTCGAGCTTCCCTCAAAGGCATACTCCAATCGCAATCCTTTGAAAGACATTTCAATGAATGCTCAACTTCGACACCAAGAAAACACTGCAGCAAATTTGAATTCCACCAGCACAAAACTCAACTGTTTCAATAATTGCAATCTGCTCCAATGATCAATGCTCTGATACCATGTAGAAATTATATACACTACGCATGCATGTGTCTGAGATTCTCCTGATCACACACTATTTTAACTTCATGCACAATACAGAATCTATTCCACCATTGATCATCACATGCGGAAATTAACACAATTGCAATGCACACATGAAACCATAAAAATTCACACACACTAACACAGTGTTTTAACAGGAAAGCCTAAAGCTAAAAACCCAAACTATCTATATATAATATATGTCATAGAGATCATGTAACAATCCTCATAAAAATCTTATCACAAGCTCTTAGTACAATCCAATCGCTACACACTAATCAAGCCCGATCTTGCAAATCCATGCACTGATCTTTGCCAGCCTTTAGCTTTCCTCTACTGCGCAATCCCTGCTGAAGAATGCCCCTGAATGAATTATAAATGGGCCAGCCTTTCTCACGCAATACTCATAGGCATCTCCAAAGAATGTGTGGTACAAACAATGTAACACTATAGTCACAACTGATAGTCACACTTGCTCTTTCACCTACCTCTCCACTGGTCTCCACTGAACTGTCCATGCACTGTAGTTAACTAATGTATTCTTCAATTGATTAATGAGTTAATATTTAGTGAATTAATTAATAATTAATTCACACCACTCTCACTATTGTATTAATAAGTTAGACTAGATACAACTAACTCAATTGTGTCTAACTAAGTTAAACTGAACACAACTCCACCAACTACTTCTACAACTCCACCAAAATATGTCACATGAGTTCTAACTGAAGTCCTCCATGCATTAGCTCCAGTAAACCCTTAGGAATAGCGTAATTCCTTTTTTCAGCTCCTATGCCACATATGTGCACTTAACTTAAGTGCTCCAAGAGAAAAAGATGATTTTTAGAGTCCAAATATTATTAAGAGCTAATAATATTCGACATATCTATTTTTAGACTGGCAGTGTAAAAATAGATTCCGCCCAATATGTCTAAAAATATAAATCCATCTATTTTTCCAACTTGACCAACCATCCACAAATAGCATCCTGCAACTCATAGAATATGATCGACATGTCTAAAAATATACATAGTCTGAAAATAGAATTTGCGCCAAAAATCACCTGTGTGGGCCCCACCTAGTTTAGGTGATCATTTTCCAACTAGGATCAGGAATGATGTTTCAGGATGCCTCCTTCACTGTTTCTTGTTGCAATCTTCAACACAAAGTGAGAGGATTCATTGCTAAGGTGAGAGTAGAAACAACCCTCTAGTGTTAAACTTTAGAGACAAAAGGGTATTCAAAATTTTAACATTGTAGATGGATTCAAAGACCCCTTTGTCTCTAAATTTTAACAATGCAGATGGATTCAGAGACCCCTGTAGTGAAATGTGACACTTCGGTATCAAAATTGAATTTTTTATTTTCAGAGTGACACAATTAAAAGTTACTAACATAAATGACTAATTCATATACTTGTTGTACTTGCTATTTGGTCATATTTTTATTCTTGGGCTATAATAGTCATTTACGTTAATCATTATTAATTTTGTCACTTATTATCTACTCATATATTTTAGTCCTAAACTAAATTAGTCATTTAATTTAGGCACTTTTAGTTTAGTCACTTATTATCTAGTCATATATTTTAGTTCTAGACTAAATTAGTCATTGAAGTTAGTCGTTTTTAGTTTAGTCACTTATTATCTAGTCGTATATTTTATTTCTAGAGTAAATTAGTTGTTTAAGTTAGTCATTTTTAGTTCGGTCACTTACAATTGCTCAAATTTAGTAGTAATTCACTTGAAATAAATGCAGTGACTAACGTTTTTGGTCACCTAGTCACTAATTTCATCATTTTCTACTAGTGTTCCTCACCCTAGGCCCCACTCATTAAAGGCACTACTTCCATGCATTGAGCCTCCCTCCAAAACTGCGTTGTCCCATAATGAATGCCACTCCTCCATGACAATGTTGTTGATTTGGTCAAAGTTGACCCAGTTTAGGTGTTCCAGCCCCTTTTCACACACAAGGGTGCTCAATTGAGCTGCTAAGATGTCCTCCTTTCACATCAGCATTTATTGTATTCATATTAAGTATATTTATGGGTCTCCATACCCTCTTATTCATCAAACAAGGAACCAAAAACAAAATTAATATTCCAGCTAGCTCATGGTTAATTAGGAATATTATAGTCCTCCCCTCCCAAATGTAGCTTGTCCTCAAGCAACTGTAAAGGTGAGTGTTGCAACTCTTCTCCTCCTCCATTGGTGACACCTCCATGTGATAAGCTTCCCTCATAAGCCAAGTGTCTCCCAATCCATCCCTCCATGACATTCTCCTCACAAGTTCTCATGAGATGTAAATGACTCATCCCATAAGGAAGAAAAAGATCCAATGTAGCAATCATGGTTTTCCCAATGTTCTCCCTGAAACATGTAGCATAATGAACATGGAGAGACTCTCTCCCAAAGGGCACATCAAATCCTCCAATGCTTCCTCCATTCATTCCCATAATAATAATAATAATAGCATCATCAATTTATGGGATCAAAACCAAGTGCACATAAACAGCCATATGAAAAAATGGAGGTGGATCATAGTCCCACATGTGGAACTAGCACAATATATCTCCTAATTGCATCAGATAATGATATGGTAAATGGTTTCTCCACCACCTACTTGATGCCATATTATCCTCACATGTTTTGAGAGGGTGAGAAATGTTTGGTTCCTTTGGAGTGCACCTGGAATGATAAATCATCTCCCTATATCCTCCTAGGGAGTGGCCATGCTCAACAATGTTTATGGCCCAAAGTTGGCCATGAAGTTTATAAGGAAGGATGCTCCTACTTGGAGCAATGGCCTGCACATATATGGTAAATTAATGCAAATAATCATCAAGTAAACCATTATTCACATAAATATGTTCCTTACCATAAAACATGCTCATACAAATGGAGTGGCTCATAGATAGATCCCCTCTCATTCCCAAAGAGGAAAGAGGTGGCTATGATAACCCCCCCAAGGATTTATGTATCTCCTCCATCTCCACATTGTCCATGCATCTCCTCAAATGTTGATATATCTCCTCTTCAAAGCCTTCTCAAGTGTATCCCTCCATGATAGTGTGGTATTCTCTCATGGAATAAGTATGGTTGAAGAGAAAATCTTCATGTGTTGCGTGTAGAAACTTCTCCTTGAGCTTGGAAGCTCTGGATAAGAAGATCCTACCATGATAGTAGATGACCTCATCTCTAACTGAATACCCCTCCTCTTGTATTTGGCCATCAAGTATCATGCAAGTAAAAATATCCTTGGAACAATCCACCAATAGCTGGGATTTCCAATATGGATCTATCCTCCCAAGTGACAGAGCTGATGATCTAGCATGTCATTTTTCATGTGGCTACCCTCTTCTTTGACATCTCTTATGCCAAATTCATATACCGAGATGTTGCTATCCTCCTTTTGTTTCTCCTCTTGTAGCTGCTCATGCTTAAGTAAAGGTTGAAGCTTTTGGAGGTTAGTCTTCCATGGGAAGCTATCACCTATCCAAAACTTCCTAAGTTTGGCCAAAGCATGCATGAGTGGCCACCATATTTTATCATATGTGGAAGACTTCTCCCCAAGTGAGAACATCTTTTGAGCCTCCAAAGTCAAGTAATAGTCTCCTTGTACCATGACGGTGCTATCCTCCAATCCTGTAGGATCCTTTCTCAGTGCAAGATGTGGTGTGAGAGTGGGTAGTGATGATAGTGGAAGAATGTCTCCCTCCTCCTTGAGTCTACCCAAGACTCTCTGGGTTGTATCATAACCCTTCAATGTTCCCACTCCTTCTGGATCTATGAGTGGTGTAACATATTCTGAGACATCTCTCACCAACTCTGGATCATGTGGCCTCCTAGGTGGTTTGCCACAAAATAGTAATGTCTCATGGGCCAATCTCATATGCATAATAGATGGGACCATCATGTCTTGGCTTCCACTACAAAAATCCAACTCTGTTTTCTGTGTGGAAGTTTCCTGATATTTGGGTACAATTCTAGATTATGAAAAATTTCATATAATTGGAGCAATTGCTCCATCCTCACCTCCTGGTGGTGGTGTATCATCTCCTGTTGTTCCAGTGTTGTGACCTCTTTCTAGTTCCTCTTCTTCTTCCTCCTCATCATCTTAGAAGACCTCTATATAGTGTGCCTTTTCTATTGCACATCTATGTCCGAATGCCCATGATTTTTGGCAGGTGAATAAAAGCTTCCCTCTCCTTAAGTCTCTTCGGATATCATCACTAAGAGGTACTTTACTTTGGCTCTCTTTTGTTAAAAGAGCCTTCTCATATTTTCCCTTTGATGGAAAAGTGGGCTTTTGCTGAAATGTTTCCTTTTCTTTTGGCAAGGAATCTTGTAGATATCTAGCCCTTTCAATGGCATCTTGTAGGTTAGTGGGTTTGGTAGATTTAACCAACCCATGAAGAGGCTCTGCTAACCCATCAATAAACATATAGACCCTTCTTGTTGCAGATAAATCAGGAACCATAACAGAAAATTTTAGAAATACAGAAATGTAAGTTTCTGGATTACCTGATTGTTTGAGCTTTGCTAGCCCCATGAAAGGTGCCTCCGGGTCTCTCCGATCAAACCTCTCCACTAACCTCCTTTTGAACTTTGAATATGCAGTTACATTGGCATGACCCAATGTAGATAAGCCATGAAACCACCAATCACATGCCTCACCCTCAAGGTGCAGTGTTGCTATCTTAATGGCCTCCATCTCTGATACTTTTTTCAGCTATAAGTAGATGTCTAACTTCTCTACCCATGATTTGGCAATGCATTTAGATAACCTATCAAAGTTGTGTAAGAAAAATCTACCCATAGTTCGGTGTAGATCATGATTCTATATGAATCCCCCACCTCTATTATGATTCCTGGGTCTCCTATTGTCCTTGGTCTGACAAAATTCTTGAAAAATCAAATGATCCTTGAATCTCTGAGATTGATAATCATACTCCATGAAATAGTCTTCAAGATTTTATTGTTCTTAAAACCCTTCATTTCCCACTACTAAGAATGTAAGCATTGTAGAGCGTTGGGAAACTTGTTGTTGCTTCACTGGTTGATCACTTTAGTGATGATAAATGTCGTAGCCTTCACCATGTAGAAACACTTTAGGGGATTCCTTGTATCTATCCATCCTTATCCCCTTTATTTCTCTAGAAATTTCTTGCATGGTTCAAAGAATAAGCTTTGTGTACTCCTTCTCCTCATATTCTCCTGATAAAGGGGTTTTATTGTTGTCTTATTTATCATCTTTATAATCAAACTTATGGTTTCTTCTTTTGAGATACCTCTTTTTTCTATTTGTGAGAGGATCTCCTTATTCTGATGACATATTGGCTTAAGATGCACAGGCTGAGCCAAGATTATGCTGATACCGTTGTAGTATTCCCAAATGGGAAAAGCAGGAATATAGAACAAAATTCTTGAATAGCAGTGTAAAACATCACATCAAAGTATGAGACCAATATGGAGACTTTCCATTAATCATAACAACAGCAAAATAGTACAAAATAATGGGCCAAAAAACATATAACAATATACAATAAGCCTCCAATAAAGAAATCCCTCAAGAATGAGGTGTTGCTACTATATCAAAATACCAGAGACATTGCTACAGCACAGTCTTAGAAACACTGCTACATAAAATGAGTACACAAAAGATAAGTGGCTGATATATGCCTCAAAAGATAAAACAAATGAATATCTAGGCTCTATACAACCTCTAACAAAGAACCCAAGAGAGTGTCTGGGAAAAACACCCAATAATACAATATGAGCTGCAGCCCCAGGGCAGAAAAGTATGCTGCAAAAAATAATTGAATAGTTACATCTGAAGCTTATATGAAAATAAGTATGCTCTCCCCCAATAGATCCTCCGGATGATAGGTTGGCCCCTTCACTGAATAAATCACTCCCCAAATCACCTACTGCAAATACCCCTGCAACTCCTCCCTAAAATAACGCATATCTATATTGATACTACGTTGTAGGGGATAAAAACACTTTGGCCTGGTGCCAAATATATCAATGATTCTCCAGGGCCTTCTTGACTAGCCTCCTAAGAGAAAGGAACCTTCCCCCAATGAGATATAGCTCATAAATCACACAAATCAACCCTCCACAACTTCTTCCCTACAACACAACACAACCTCTCAATAGAAATTGCATTGTATATTAAGACTGAAGCCTTGTCCTGATGCCTGAATGTGGAATGTAGTGCAATGCTATTTCTAGATTTCACTCAAGGAAAGAGGTGGGATTCCCGCTCGGGAACACCCTGTGCTAAACAGCACTGCAATATTAGCTAAACATCTGAAGAAATCTATATGTCTAAATAGACCATATAATCAAAATATCATAACATAAACATAACCTGAATATGGCTTCCATCCTCTTCCTTATATAAGTGATGAGATTCCTCACCCTAGGCCCCACTCATTAAAGGCACTACTTCCATGCATGGAGTCTCTCTCCAAAACTGCGCTGTCCCATAATGAATGCCACTCCTCCATGACAACGTCATTGATTTGGTCAAAGTTGACCCAGTCTAGGTGTTCCAGCCCCTTTTCACACACAAGGGTGCTCAATTAAGCTACTAAGATGTCATCCTTTCACATTAGCATTGATTTTTTTCATATTAAGGATATTCATGGGTCTCCATACCCTCTTATTCATCAAACAAGGAAGCAAAAACAAAAATTAATGTTCCAACTAGCTCATGGCTAATTGGGAATATCACAAAACAGTCCCAAAAAATCCCATCAAGTCGTCCTGCTTCATCCTCCATCTCTATGTTACACTTCTGAGCATCACTTTTATGCCTCCATTTCCCTCCTTCTCTCCTTAAATAGTTGTCACACCCTTTTTATTCACAAAAACAAATTAAAAGTCTGACCTCCGCCTTTCTCCTCGAAACTCCCACTTATCGCACTTCACATATCACAGGATCTCTTCTCCCCTTCCTTTTCCATTCTTCAGTGTTTTTATGATTTTCCCTTTCACCTTTCCTTTACCGATCATTGCGAAAATATTTGAAAAACCATTGGAAACCGACCTTCCCTTTTTTTCCTTTAAGACTTACCGCAAATCGCATTTCGCATTTCCATTTGGTTCTCGTTATACATTCTGCTTCCAGAACTCATTTGTGATATCCCTTCGTACCTTACCTTTGCCACTTATTATTAAAAAAAACATTGAAACCCCAACCCTTCTCTTTACCTTTGAACTTATCGCATTTCCCTTTTTCTTATCGCAATTCACAACACTCTCTTCCTCATTAATACTTACCGCTCCTTTTTTCCGATTGTGATATTTTTATTGCACTCTGCCACTGGTCCTCCTGCTCTGTCACCCATCACATATTGTACTCTTGTCATGCATCGCACCTTGCACTTCGCATTTCACTCCCGAACAACACTTTCGCCACTTCGAATGATTTGAGATATTTCGATTGTGATTTCGCATATCACATTTCCATCCTCCCATCGCATTTCTGCCATCGCACTTTTCAAAGGCTCCCGCTCCAAAGCATATTTTCGATATTATAATCTTTAATAAATTCCAAAACCCTCTTTCCACACCTCTAATCCTTGCCCTCATGTGTTTAAGCCTTCCATTAGCACCCTTACCCCTTTCTTCTCCAAGCTGCAAAACAACACATTTTCAAGTTTAGTTAGGTCATACATAGTTGCATGAATAAAAGCATAGTAGATAGAGCATTGGATAAGTTGAAGTGTGTTTATTCATTTGGCCAGCTAAGTGTGATTATAATTAGTTTCCTTTCCATCATTTATTTTCAACACTTTAGATTAGTTTCCTTTCTGTCATTTCCTTTCTGCAATTTAAATTAGTTTCCTTTCTGCCATTTCTTTTCAGCAAGTTAGAATTAGTTTCCTTTTCTATCATTTCTTTTTAGAAATTTAATTTAGTTTCCTTTCTGTCATTTACTTTTTGCAATTTGGTTTAGTTTCCTTGAAGTGTGACAGATTTCACCGAGAAACCCTAGAAGTAGCACCCTTTCGTAGAGCGGAAGATTATGATATGAGTAGAATGCATCTGATGTGTATATAGCTCTATCACCTCCAATTTTGTATGAACCCTGGGTTGATAAAGTAAATTAGGGCATCCCTTAGGAGTTGTAGCACTCTTGGTGCAATACCAAGGCTCACCACTTTTTGATGTTGTTACCGGGGAGGTTTCTAGTAGATTCTTTGATTATGTTTTAGCATTATTTTCTTCTTTCCTTTTCATGTTGTTTCTGAAATATTGAAAAATACAAAAAAATATGATTTTCATGCCTCATAGGAGTTGGGATACTCATAAAAATTTTAAAAATTCTTCTCCAATACAGACCCCCCCACTTGACCACGTGGTGTAGAAAGAACCACATCACCATATACTTTTGAAGGTAGAAGAGATGGATGGATATTATGAAAATGAAGAAGATCTTATTCGGTTTCACATTCAAGATATGGACATCAGTGTACATATGAAGAACATCCCTCCATCTTTCCTTCCCAACTTCCATGGTATGAGGACAGAGGATCTGAAAACATTTCTCTTTAAATTTGAGATACTTTATAGATCTTATGGCTACTTATCACACACTAAATATTTTATATTGTTTCCTACAACATTGAAGTATAAAGCTCTTAAATGGTTCATGAGTCTAGGCACTAATTCAATAAGATCATGGAATGATATGCAAAAGATATTTCTAGAAAAATATAAAGATCATGATCTTAGAGAAGAAATTTTTAGAATGAACCAAGAAGAACATGAGAGCCTTGAGGATCTAATAGAGAGGTTCATGTATAATGTTAAGAGGGAAAATTGCATCATCGAGGATTTGACACACTAAAAACCCTTTTACTTAGAACAATTAGGAATGGGTGGATTGATCTCATTAATCTCGTGAGTAGAGGAGATATATACCAATTGTCATTTGAATAAATTTGTGAAACATGAAAGCGCATATCAAGAGGAAGGGAAAGATTAATTAAATCAGAATCAACATTGGTAAGGAAAGAGGAACTTGGAAACCTTCTTGATAACTTTAAAATAGAAATTCTTAGCAATCTAAGTGAACAAGTAGAAATGTTAAGAATAAAAAATGAGCAAAAAGAATATGTTGATATTTTTGTTATCCATGAAGAATCATATGCTACTAAATGTTGTTCATCATTCCCCGGTTTTAAATAAATTTACCAAGAAGACAATGGAGCAAGGCAATCACAAAAGAAGTTGTGTTATGTAGCTCCAAGGAGACCCTGGCAGCCTAGTCGACATGATATGATGGCAAGGACCCACTTCACAATTTCAATCTTATTCACATCCATCTAAAACTAATTGGGACACACTCCCTCCTTGGAAACTTTGGCCATATCAACCCCAAAACCAATCTTGGAAACATGTTTGGTAAGGAACTTATTGGGAAAACCCACAATATCCTCAATATTTCCCTCCATATCCTCCATACCCAACTCCATGCTATCCCTACCATCCACCTCCACCACAACCACAGCCTCAATCATATCCATATCATATATCCACCCCCACTCAACTACCTGTACCACCATTTCCAAACCCACACCCTGAAGTATCTCAGCCCACTTACAATGTTGAGGTACAACACTTCCAAACATCTCCTCTTGATCTAGATGGTATTCATCTTAGTTAAAGAAAGGTATTGAAAAGTAGAGGTTTTCTTAATGTCATTGAAGGAAAAAATCAATAATAAGAAGATTCAAATTAGGAGATCAAAATATCAAGGGTTGCACTTGATGAAGAGGCGGCATGAGAATCAAATGTTGAGAAAGTTTTCTCATGTTTACCGGAATTTCCTCGATGTGTTCAAGAGAACAATCAGTAAAAAGAGGAATATTTGAATGGCATAATGGAAGAGGACATCCAAGGTGATCCAACCCAGCAAGTGGACCAGGGGAATCACAAATATATTTACATATGGTTCCAAATAGTCATTAAGTTGTAGCAACATGCTCTTCTCCAATAGTACTTGATACAATCCCAGTCAAAGAAATTCATCTCTCATATTCAGGTACATGTCAAAGCATGTATTCTAAGTGTGCACATGATTTTATTTGTCATCTTAAATGTGTACATGGCTCCATTGGAATTATTCCTATACTTGAAAAAGTTTTTGTTTTTTTTTTCAAGTAGAGTAGGAAAGTGAAAAAGAAAAAGAAAAGAAAAAAATGGAAAAATAATAAAATCGCAGGTGAAAACCTCTTTTGAGGTGTCTGAGATTGGCTCACTAATTGAAAACCTCCATGAGGTGGTCATTGGGTTGAAAAAAAAAATAGAAAAATAAAAGATCCTAGGTGAAAACCTCCTCTGAGACACCTACACAGGCCTACTAGTTGAAAACCTCATTGAGGCAGCTAGTAGGCCTTCAAAAAAAAATGCATTTCTCCTTGTATCTCTCTCCAATGAATGCAAGTGCTCTCCAACCTTTGCAAGAAGAAAACAACAAGTTGGCACAAAAATAAAATTTGGTCAACACTTTAGTCAAGGGTAGTCAAACTTGGACTTCCTCCACATGTGCTCAGATGCTCCAAAAGGACCTCAAGCAAATCGCCACATGAAGTTTCAGTAGCAGCTTCAATATCACCTGCAAAAAAAAATTAATGGTAAGGCTCAGGTATGCAATCATCTAACCCTTTCTTCGAATCTATTTTAGCTTAATAAAACATTAAAAAGTGTGAGAAGGAAATTTTTCTACAACCAAAATCAATAACAAGGAAACCTCAGCCTTATCAAGCAAGTAGCCTCACTTTTTCCACCAAGAAGAGGAGCAAGAAAAAAGTAAAAAGGACTTGAGAAAGGGGGTAGTAAGCAGTTCATGTAATGGAAGACAAGGAGTGCCAAAGGGGTAACCAAGGGTGAACTCAGTTCATAGAAAAAGAACTGTGAGTTTATTCTGCATGCAAAAATAATAATAATAATAAATAAATAAATAAAATAAAATAAAAATTGGATCCACCACCTCTTGGCATGCGAAAAAAAAATGCTTAAGGAATCTGAGGACCTCCATGAAGCACCTACAAGAAGAAATGCAAGAATAATGGCAAGAATATTATTATGAGGAGTAGCGCATGGGCCAATTAAACAGAGAATGAATTAAGCAAGCATGCAAGAAGAACCAGAAGATAGGGAGGATGAATAGGTTTCTTAGAGGATGAGAAACAGTTTCAGTAGGGGGGTGATGATGGGCCTCTAAATTAGACGTAAATTAAGGCCCATCTAACCTTTCTTAGGCCCATCTACCTTCTTTATGCACATGAAAATATATATTAAATCTCTCCTTCTGCACTTAATAATGTTTTCTTATGCTTTAGATGTAATTTCATATTTGTGCCTAATATTGGTTATTTTTGTAGAATATTGTGAGAATATTGGGTAGATTATGCAGATTTGGAGAAGGAGATAATTTAGGGACTTTCTCCTTGCCACTGGAATATCAAGCTTGAAGAATAAATGAGCACAGTGTCAGGAAATTATGGAGAAACCTTGGAGAGATTCAAGGGGGTTGTCCACCCTCCTTAACTATCAAAGGTAGCCAAGCAAATTGAAGACGAAGTGCACTCAATCTATGGTTTACTTGAAGTCAAAGTGGACTCACTCACTATTTTCTAGGGAGTTGTTGGTAGCTGCCCTTGAGGATAAATAAATTTGATCAACATCTAATTAGGGTCAATTTCGGTCCATTCGATTCCATTCAGAACTTTTGTTGCAAGTTATTAATATTTTTATAATTGTCCTCAGTGATTAAACTTTTAGAAATGTAACGAGGCTATTCTCTTCCTGAAATGAGCAGACAAACTCCATTTTACTTATTTATTTCTAGAGAGATGGGCTCATGGGTTAGGGCCCAACCCATGTGCCTCAGATTCTCTGTTTTTTTCATTATTTCCTTTCTATCATTTAGCTAGTTTTATTTATGATATTTTCATTGATGTTATACTTTGCTGCTGTAGATTTAATCTTCTTATCTGTGCTGTAGAATATTTGATAAAATCTAAAATTTGTGGTCAAGCCTCCCCCTCTCATCTTTTTCAATAGAGTTTGAGCAGGGTAGAAATTCCCACGAGCCAAAAATTGCTTTATTTTTGAGTTTAGGGAAGAAATTGCATCACCAAGTCCGAGTCTCTCTTTCACTGTTTTTATGACGCATTTTTGTCTGTTTTTCGTGCATGAATCCGCAAGTGTGTTTAGAATAAGTAGCAACAATACTAGAAAATCCCATCCTGCTTCACCCTCCATATTTGTGTTATACTTCTGAGCATCATTGTTACGCCTCCATTTCCCTCCTTCTCTCCTTTAATAGTTGTCACACCTCTTTTATTCACAAAAACCAATTAAAAGTCTGACCTCCGCCTTTCTCCTCGAAACTCCCACTTATCACACTTCGCATCTCACAGGATATCTTATCCCCTTCCTTTGTTTTTCTTCAACATTTTTACGATTTTACTTTTCACCTTACCTTTACTGATCATTGTGAAAATATTCAAAAAACCATTGGAAACTGACCTTCCCTTTTTTTTCCTTTAAGGCTTACTGCAAATCGCAATTCGCATTTCCATTTGGTTCTTGTTATACGTTCTGCTTCCAAACCCCGATTGCGATATCCATTTTCACCTTACCTTTTCTGCTTATCATTAAAAAAAACGTTGGAACCCCAACCCTTCTCTTTACCTTTGAACTTATCACATTTCCCTTTCTCTTATCACATTTCGCAACACTCTCTGCCTCGTTAATACTTATCGCTCCTTTTTTCCAATTGTGATATTGTTATCGCACTTTGCCACTGGTCCTCCTACCACATTACCCATCGCATATCACACTCCCATCACCCATCTCACCTCTAACTTCTCATTTCTCTCCCAAACAGCACTTCCGCCACCCCGAATGATTTGTGATATTGCGATTGTGAATTCGCATATCGCATTTCCATCCTCCCATCGCATTTCTGCCATCGCAATTTTCAAAGCCTCCCACTCCAAAGCATATTTGTGATATTATAAGCTTTAATAAATTCCAAACCCCTATTTCCATACCTCTAAGCATGCCCCTCATGTGTTTAAGCCTTCCATTAGCACCCTTACACATTTCTTCTCCAAGTTGCAAAACAACACATTTTCAAGTTTAGTTAGGTTATAAATAGTTGCATGAATAAAATCATGGTAGATAGAGCATTGGATAACTAGAAGTTTGTTTAGCCATTTGGCCATATAAGTGTGATTAGAATTAGCTTCATTTTTGCAATTTCCTTTCAGCACTTTAGATTAGTTTCCTTTATGTCATTTCCTTTCTACAATTTAAATTAGTTTCCTTTCTGCCATTTCTTTTCAGCAAGTTAGAATTAGTTTCCTTTCCTATCATTTATTTTTAGAAATTTAATTTATTTTCCTTTCTGTCATTTCCTTTTTGCAATTTATTTTAGTTTCACTGAAGTGTGACAGACTTCACCGAGAAACCCTAGAATTAGCACCCTTTCATAGAGCGGAAGAGGATTACATGAGTAGAATGCATATGTTGTGTATATAGCACTATCTCCTCCAAGTTTGTACGAACCCTGGGTTGATAAAGTAAAGTAGGGCAGCCCCTAGGAATTGCAGCACTCTTGGTGCAATACCAGGGCTCACCACTAGCCTCAAGCCAGTGAAAGACATCTTGATATGTTGTTGTTCCTAAAGAATAAATATGAAAATTCGATGTACTTGTTCAAAACAAACTCTGATTCTTCTCTTCTACTATGATTACTACTCTGATACCATGTAGAAATTATCCAAGGGGATTCAACTGATATTTTAATGTACTAAAACAAAATACTAAATCCTTCTACAAATTGCATAAACTAATTTCGATCACACAATTACATAACAAGAGAAAGAAATGATCAATCGCACAACACAAGACGTATATTGGGAAAGAAACTGCTCAAAACCATGCTATCTTTATATTACATAAAGCCAATACCATGAAACAATACAATGTTATTTCCCTCACTGAGAAACCTTTGCACTTTGTTGACTGTCTCACTATGATCTATGAAAAATCAGTCAAATGCTTTACCAATTCTCAACCTCTTTCTAACCAACCTTTCTTACCCATTCCTGGAGGAATTATGTCCCTATTAATAATGAAATTCCAAAGAATTTATTGTGCAATTCCTTCAAGGCATCCTAATGACCTCATGCAGGACCTGTGCAATTTTCTAATTATACAACTGATAGTTATGTTCCCTTTAACCTCAATCTCAACTAAGCCTTTCTTAGAACTAACATGCAACAACTATTTATAGTGAATTATCATTTAATTGATTGATCACCACTTTTGAATTAAATCATATTTAATTCACTGGACCTATCACTAGCTCATCTCTCGGTCAGAACTAGTTAAACTGATTTTAACTCAATTAATTGAGTTAACTAATTACAATTCACAAATAACTGTAACTGGACCCCCTAAAATATAGGAATAACTTTGCATGCCTCCAGATTGACCTCCAACTAGAATTTTCTGAGCTAACTAAGTGTTCCCAACTCAGTTAACACTTGCAAGTTGTTATGAGGTGAAATTACAATTTCTTTTCCAATTTAATTAAGGGAAAATTAAATGAGAAGCCCCCTTGGGGTGCCATTTCAACACATCACTAGTAACTTATCTGTTATTTTATGTTCATGTTGAGATTTTCATGCATTTGGGTATAAATATCATGGATGTATATAAGAAAAATCAATCAATAGTGGACTAGACAGACACTCAAAGGAGCCATTCCAATTATGAAGGCTTCATATATTTCACTACTTATTTTATGTCATTTGCCTATCTATCATAAATAGCTTTTCTCCACCTTGCATTCTGCCAAAATCTGAATCCCTTCTCCAACTTAGTAAATATGTCAAAGTAGTTGATTGGTTTCATTTTGAATATTATGCTGAGACAATGCTGTATGGAATAGAGGTTTCCTCTTTTAGGCTTCCTACATTTGTAACCATGAGACTGTTTTCTCTGGAATATATCAGACAGAGCTTGAATGTTGATCAGATTCGCTTTGTACAAACAAAGAAGGGGAATTTATTCAATGTGCCCAAAATTGTTGGGCCTTTTATTGTTAATAATAGACAGACCATGGAATAAGTGGAGAAAATCCTCAAGAACATGCAGTTGCAACAGGGTGAGAAATGGTATTATGATCCTCATCATATCATTTCCAAAAGAAGAGTGGAAAATTCATATGCTCATTACATACATGAACCCAGACCAGATATAAAAAATTTGGCTAATGGTGGAAAGAAAGGAGCACATGAAGGAATGGAGATTGAAACTCCACGTGCTACAGAAAAGGGGTTTGAAGAGAGGTAGTTAAGAAATAATTGTCTTAGAAGGTGAGACAATTCAAAGCTCTAAAAAGCCAAAATTGTCTAAAAAGGAAAAGGATCCTGAACCTCTGACTGGAAGCTCCTCTGCTGCAATTGGTTTACAACTGCAATTGGGAGAAGTGACTTGTACACCTTTCTCCCCTGTGCTTGAAGACACTAATCAAAGTTATTTTCCTGTTCTAAAGCACTTGTATAGTGAAATGAAGAAAGGAATAAGAAGATAAAACAAAGTGTTGTATCTCAGCTTAAAACACAATCCATTTCATATTATCACACCATATTTCTATTTGCTATCAATCTTGAAAGAAATCAATTGAAAATATATTTTTCTCATCCTTATGCTTTAACTTTTTCATCATCAACAAGTTTTAAGACTGTTAATTTAACTGTGGATGCAAGAGAATTTCCATTCCCTTAAAAAAATTATTTTCATAAGCAAACTAGATAATTTATTTACAATGACCTAAGTAAAACATTTCTGGCTACTAGTAAGGATGAAGCTTTATTGGGAAAATTTGTAAATCAATTGAAATTGGAGAAATAAAATTCTAGAGCCCTGATCACTAATAATGAAGAATTAAATAATTTTATTTTCGAAATTGGTGTTAATCAACAAGATAAAATTGTTGTACAAAAACTCTTGCAAGGAGGAGAAACCACAATCCAAGTGCTAAGGAAGAAGTTGAAGTTACCTTCTGTGGAACATGTCATGGCCCCAAAGGTAGCTCAAGTGGAGAAAGAAACATAAATATTGACAAATGAACTTCTACAGAGTGTTAGCCACCTATGAAATATGTTATACTAAAAGGTGGCTAAATCATTTTTGGAGCCTTCAAGGAACAAATTTTATTGCAAAAAGTTTTATCTCTTGAAGACTCTAGAAGGCCTCATGCCTTTGTCCAAATCTTCCCTCCTGTGCCCATTTTACACTCTAGAATTATGCTGTTCATGAGAAAAAAACTGCTGCAAAATCCCTTTTTCCCCCTCCTCCATTTAAATACTAAACTTAATTTTCTCCCCTCTTTTCCCCATAAAACTCCTCTATTTTCATGATTCCCCTTCTTCCATTCATGAAAATCCTCTTTTACATAGTTTAAAACTCAATTTTTAACTATACCGAAACCCCCAAAACCATTGAAAAACAAGTGTTTTGATTATGGGTTTAAGCCCCTTTGGGCTAAATCCAAACCATTTCCCCTCCATGTGCCCCCAGCGCTAGACCCATCGAGTGTTGTTTCCCTCTGCTCTTATTTTGACCTCCACGAGCAGATCTACACCTTTGGTCGATGTTATCCAATGGTCACGCTCCTCCCCACACCCTCTGAAGCAGTAAAACCAAATAACGCAGGATTTTATAATGTATTTTTGTATTGTGCAGGTGTTTGAATGAAATTCCATTTCATGAGTTAGATTATATACTTCATGATCGACTATCGATCACTGGAAGGATCGATAGCGCTCCAGTATGGTACTGTAATGTTGTCGCCCGTAGGAGCTGTGAACCTTGTCCAAATGAAGAAACCCGCTTATAGAAGAAATAAATTGGGAATAAGTTAATGAAGCCACAGTTCCGAGGTTTGAACCTGGAGTTTGATGGGCCGGAGCGAAAACAACAAATTTCATTAACCCCGGGTTAACCCCACGGTCAATCACTGTACAAAATCGGAGCAGTTTTGATCACACCGCCTTTGAAAGGAAATTTTCTTTCCCTGTTTGGACGCGATCAATGCCACAGGCCGACATGTGGCCTTAAGCGGTTTGGAGATACCGCCCTCCCCGGGCATTAAAGGTCGACTGTGGGCTCGGCGCGATATTGACGTGCGACGTCCGATCTGAGGCCAGCTCATCGGACAGTGATCATGCTCGAGAGAAGCTCGAGGGATAAACTAAGGTATGGTGCTACCAATGGCCCACAATAAATCACCCTATTCCCCACATCCACAACAGCAGTCAGCAGTCCCATAGAACCGATGGTCCCCAATGCATAGTCAGCACCCATGCAACAACAACCGATTGGAGCGGGTCTTGTTTGGTTGCTTGCATAGTCGTGAAATTTGGACCCAGGGAGCTTTATAGGGCGAAATTAATAAAAATTTCACATCACACTTGGGCTGACGTTAGCAAGCCCCAAAACGGACCCAGGGAACTTTATATGGCGGATTTCATAAAATTTCGGGTCACAAACACCCTGACGTCAGCAAGCTCCTTTTGTGACCCGAAATGGTTTATGCAGCTTGGTTTTATCGAGAGTTTTGAATTCCGGGGTATGTTATTTGATAAACGATGATTAAAATGGTTTTTCCATTATACTGAAGAAAAAGCCGAAGGTTGGGAATGACGATTCTCATGCCTTCGATTCATTGAAATGAAACCATCCATGGGTTCAATTTCCACGTCTCGTCAATGATTCATGGGCATTGATGCCTCACGAGCCCTACGCAGCACTGCACATCAACAACACACAGTAAATCAAACACAAACAAAGAGTATCAGTGTCGAAGACAGAACATACCAGAACAAGAGATTAAAGACGGATCTGCATGGATTACGGCTAAGATTTATTATCAAAAGCCTAATCCTCCCAATTAAAACACAATTAAAAGAAAATCATAAGTTTTTTATCAGACAGGAAAGCCTCCACCGTCACATCTGAGGAAAATTTATTCCTCCCAGCTACCATAGTGCCACCTGTGCCTCAAAGAATTCAAACAGAGGCTGAAGTTATTGATCAAGATCAGATATTTTCCTCACAGTCAGAGATTTAATTCTGCAAATAAAATTAATGACAAAATATCAGTAGAGTTACTTTAACATGACAGAGAGCCTCAAAAGTCAATAAGAGCTCCCATCGAGCTTAATCTTTAATGAAAAACATTAATACAGACAGAAACACCTGTAAATTTCTTCATCAAGCCCCTCAAAGGTCGAAAAGCCATTAAGTCTGTATTAGTTGATCCAGGAGATCTTTTAACAGATCCCACCTCCTCATTCTTCTATAAATACTACTGGAGAAGATGAGAAAATGTTGGTTACTGAACTTTGAAATATACTTGAGCTTGAGACTCCTACTTGTAAATAGTGTTCACTGGCTCTTGAAGCTCTACTTGTGATAGATAATTTAGTCTGGGAGGTGTAGATGACTACTAAACTAAAGCATTGGACTTAAAGCTATAACTGGTTTGAAGCATCAATACAAGCTAATTTATGGGATCCTGGTCTATGTCGACAGTGATGTTATTTCTTATTGTAAATTGTTATTTTATTTCTGTTTTCACTGTGTTCATCTTCTCTTATAAAGAATAGCATGCATAGAGTTAGGACCTACTGTATATCAGTACCCTTCTCTGACTGAAAATATTTATCTACATGTTTTCTTCCAACCTGTGTTATTTATGAATGATTTAATTCAGTTAAAGCAGTAGGAATGTTGGCATTCCCTCGTCCTCCTGTTTAGCTAAATATTATTCTTAAATGTTATTTTCAGTATATGTTAAGTAGTGATGAACTAAGGAAGATATGGTGTTCCCTGGTCCTGGTTTTATCCCAAAATACTATCTGAAAGTTTCCCTTGGAATGTGTTGAAAGCTGGCTAGTTTCAAAGTACTAAGCAGATCTTAGGCCATTCCGTGTTATATTTATGTTTGTCTTGAAAGTAACCAAGTAAAGTGGAGCTAGGAGAGGATTTGTGGTCATGAGCCTGGCCCGCTAGTTTCTTCTCCAATAGTTGCCTTCAAGTTTCCTTCTATTTTTTAAATGTTTTCTATTGAAAGTGCATCAAAAGCAGGCTAGTTTAGAAATACTTACCTAATCTTAGATTACTTTTATGTCTTTCTTAAGTGTACGTCAAAATCTGGCTAGTTTCAACGTACTTACCAGATCTTGGGCTACTCTTTGTTCTTCATCTATTTAATTCCCCTTCTTATGTTTCATTTCATTCCATAAATCAACTTTGAAGAGATCCTTAGACATAGATGACTTGCCCCATGGACCACTCTTGCCTCGTGTTGTTTCAATTAAGCCCTATTATGACTCCATAGCCCAATGGACTAAAACCTACAATTATCTATCTTTCTGTCCAAAGCTTGTTCTATTGCTTGCAACTTCACACCTTTGAAACTCTTTGCATTTATAACTTTCCACCTCAAATAATAATCATGCTCAACCATTCAAAAACAAAACAAACCCTTGGCCTTCATAACTAGCCTAACATCATTTCCCAAAACTTCAAAGACAAATCCATCTTTGTGCTTATTGGAGAGATCCCTCTTCGGATTCAGGAGGGCTAGTTCCTAGAATCCCAAAGTGGTTGAAACGATGTTTCTCCCTATAGTCAGACTTTTGATTACAGGGAGCTAACATTTCTGGCGACTCTGCTAGGGACCGAACCCAGAAGTCTCTGGTTCCCCTTAAAATCTCATAAAAATATTGTTTAGTGAGTAAAAGCAACCTTTTCAAGCACTACCAAGAAATGGTAATCATGATAAAACTTGTTTGAATCAGTGACAAACTAGGAAAAGCTAGGATTCTCATAAGAGTTTGTCTAACCTTGAAATATCAGCTGGCTTAGCCATAAGAGTAGATTGTCTTTGTCTCATAACCGTAGCTAAGTTTTGAAATAGATTTAGGACACTCTTAGAAACCACACAACTGAAAAATAACTCGGAAAACCCAAAAATATTTCAGATTGGTATCCAATAAACATGGTGGTGGACCATAAAACCTTTTACCTCTGAAAAGAGCTAAAAAATTCCACTTGGCGACTCCACAATCCTTAAAACAGACCTTAAGACTCCACTGGGAAGAACCTTTGTCATCATAATATCTTTAAAACTCAGTTAGAGCACTGTAGGATTTAAATTTGTGAAACAAACTAGTTAACCTCTCAAATATTGTCATACCTTGTTGAACTTTTCTTGTTTATTTGGGTCTAAAAAACACAGCATAGTGACTCCTAGAAAGATTCACACTAGAGCTTATCCTAACCCTGATCCACCTGAGATATTTGATAACCCAGAAAGTATCCTTAGGAAGTCTCCTAGGATTAAATTTTCAACTGTTTTCAGATTACCCTTGAGAGCTAATTCAGTTCCTGAAAATATTTCAGCTCTACAACAATCACAAGTTGACTTAGTAAACCCCTTTAGAACTAAGTCATTTGATGATATAACTCAGCTAGATTCTGAGTCTTCACTTTCATCTCCTGAAACAAGTGAACATTCTGGTATTAGAGAAGCAACACCTCCTGATTTACATTTCCTTCACAATTTGGGTGTCTCTCATCCAAGATCAGCTCAGCAATATATTGATGTTCCATCCACATCCCTTCACCCTCCATTCGTTGTCCAAACCACTCCACTTCAGCCCAATTTTCCTTTTGTTAATCCACCTCTTGTGAATCCACCCCCACCACATATCATGGCAGCATGGTATGCTCCCTTAGTCCTTCCTGTACCATTAGTCAATCTTCCACAGGAATATCAGTCCAAAATTCCATTGTATGATGCTAGTAATGCTACAACTGCATCACAACATGTGGATAAGATGAATGACTACTTTGACAGAAATGAAATTGATGATGATTCTGTCAAGCTTAGATTATTTTCTCAAAGTCTGGGGGGAGAAGTAAGAAAATGGTTTAAAGGTTTAACCCCCCATAGTATAAATGATCTCCAAGCCTTCCATCAAACATTCTTAAACAAATGGGAAGTAAATAAGAATCCTCTCCAATTCCTTTCTGATTACAAGAACCTCCATATAAACACCGGGGAAAGTGTGCAAGCTTATTGCACTAGATTTAATAGTGTATATAATGCACTTTCCCCATATCTAAAACCTCCACAAGGCTCAGCTCTAAACAAGTTTCCTAAAGGGTTTGACCCTGAGATGGCCTATCAGCTAAGAGAGAGAGATCTTGCAACTCTTGAAGAGATGCAAAAAGATGCTCTTGTTGTGGAAGTTAACTTGATGGAGAAGAGAGCAAGAATGAAAAATGAAAAGAGTGTCCTTTAGAGAAGAAAATACACCTTCTACTTCCAACTCAAAGATGGAGAGAATGATGGAGGAGATTATGAAGAAAATGAGCATTCTTGAGAGAGCACAAGCCAGTCAAAACCAAACTGCTCCTCAAAACAGAAACCAGAACCAGAATCAAAATTTTAGAAGGAACCAACCTCCAAATAGACCTAGGGAAGATGATCTACAGATCACTCCTCCCTTTCATAAAAACTATGTAAGTGAGGTTGAGGAAACAAATGAAATAATAGAGGAAGAGGATATCAACATTCTAGGGGTAGATAATGATGACTTTGAGATTCATTATGATAGAAAACAAGGTCTATACACACCTTATGATGACAAAAGAGATGATGATGAAAATTATTATCAAGACATGGAAAATGTCATCATAGATTCTCAAAGAGAATATGACCTTAGAAGAAAAATCAGTCAACAAACTCCCAACACCAAAACCTCTAAAAAATCTTCACAAAACAGCACTGAAACCAAGCCTAAAGTTGTCAAACAGAAGGACAAAACAGTGGTTGTGAATTCTGATAAAGGTAAAGAGAAAGACACGCAAAACATTGAAAAACACAGTGCAGACCTTAGTAGTACTACCACTTTAGCTAGTACTCCTGTTAAGACGATTTTTCAAATGTAAATAGAACAAATCAGCAAGCTGATGTTGCTGATATACTAGCAGCTAGTAAGGCTAAGACAAGTTCTTCAAAGAACCAAATTCCTTTCAGCCTAGAACAGGAAATTTCAAAGATCAAAATCTCTATTCCCCTGACTGAGTTAGCAGCCCATAATGTATAGAGCCCAAATTTTGAAGGCTTTAAATATAGAAGAGAATAATGACATATTCAATCTTAACGATGACCAGCCAGAGCTTATTTTTGGTCCAAAAATTGAAGGTAAGTATCAAGAGGGACCTGTTCCTCCCTTTTATGTGAGTTTAAACACTCATGACAAAATTTTGCATAACGCTATGCATGATTCAGGCGCCTCTCATAATTTAATGCCCAAAGCTGCCATGGAGAGCCTAGGCCTTGAAATCACCAGACCTTATAAAGACCTTTACTCCTTTGACTCAAGCAGAGTAAAATGTTTAGAATTAATCAAAGACCTCTGTGTTAACTTATCTCAAATTCCAGCCAAATGCTTAGTCATGGATATTGTTGTGGCTGATGTGCCCCCAAAGTATGGAATGCTATTATCTAGGTCTTAGGGAGCTAAGTTACAAGGAATTATGCAAATGGACATGACCTATGCGACTATCCCTGTTTTCAATCAGACAAGAAGACTTTATAGGGAGTCCCATATGCAATACACAGTTACGAGTCAAGACGGACCGCAAAACTCTCCTCTGTATTCTGTAAATACAGGCCTTGATTCTTTTATTCTTTTTAACGATGAAACAGTTAGTGAACAAGTCACTTTAACTAAATTAATGGTCGATACAGAGGAAGAAGAACACAACATAGAATTTTCAGAACAGTTTGTTGAACCTGTAAACTCTAGCAAAAAAACACAAGTCTTGAGCTACAAATCATGTGTCCTTTGCTTTTAAATGTTGAGAGTCAAGAAAACGTTCCTCAACTCAACGAAAAATCTGAGGAAATAAAAAAAATTCAACTAAGTGTCGATACTCAAGAACAATTAGAAAATGCAGTAGTTGAAGAGGACAAACACCAAACAGATGAAACCGAAACTAGTCCTCTATGGAGTATGCGCTTCAATGGGTCTTGCACTAAAACTAATGCTAGTGCAGGTGTCTGGATTTGCAACACTGAGAATAACCACACAGAAAGCCTTTCCTGTAGATTAAACTTCCAGTGTTCGAATAACATAGCGGAATATGAATCCCTTCTCTTAGGCTTACGCTTGTTGAAGAAGTTAGGAGCCAAAAGAATCAATGTGTATGGGGATTCAGAGTTAGTCATTAGGCAAGTCAATGGGGAGTATAACACAAATCATCCCAGACTTAGGGCCTACCGAAATGATGTCATGGACCTTTTAAAAACTTTCAAGGAGTCCAAACTAATTTTTGTCCCAAGAAAAAGAAATATTGCAGCCCACAATTTAGCTTTTGTAGCTAGAACATGCTTAACGCCATATGAAACCAAATACTTCACAACTCATATAAATTTTAGACCAACCATTCTTGATAATGAAAAATATTTGCAGGTGTTTGACGGAGACAAACAAATAGAAGACTTCATGCAGTTCAGAAACGAATTTTAACTAACAAGTTCAGATTTAGATTATGAAATTGACTGCCCTAGTGAAGAAAATTTTCTTGATGAAGAAGAAAGGTCTCCTAAAATTGCTAATGTAAACCTGTTATCTAGAAAACTTGAAAATGAAACAGAGATGAACACAGAGTTAGAAACAAATGAGTTAGAAACCCTACACTCTAAAGATGAAAGTTTTCCAAACGGTCTGGCACCTTTAGAAGAGTTGTTTGATTTTAACGATGTGGCCAGGAAGCCAAAACTGGAACCTGTAGAGACTGAAGTGGAAGAGTGCAATATAGGTAGTGAACTTAAACTGAAAATGATCAAACTGTCTAAAACTTTACCAGGTCACATTAGACTCAAATACATAGAGTTTTTTAAAGAGTTTTATGATGTTTTTGCGTGGAGTTACGAAGATCTGAAATCCTATGACACTGAAATAATACAACACAAAATTCCTCTCAAAGAAAACCAAAAACCATTCAAAAACAAACTGCGCAAAATAAACCCTGTTCAGCTGCCTCTGGTTGAGAAGGAAATCAATAAAATGTATGAAGCTGGTATTATTGTCCCTATTAGATATTCTGAGTGGGTGTCTAATCTAGTGTTAGTTAGGAAGAAAATTGGAGAGATCATGCTTTGTATAGACTTTAGAGACTTAAACAAAGCTTCATTAAAGGACAAATACCCTTTACCAAAGATGGATCATATTTTACAAAGGGTGGTAGGTTCTAGAAGAATCTCTTTGCTTTATGGCTACTCAGGGTACAATCAGATCTTAGTTCACCCTGCTGATCAATTAAAAACATCCTTTACTACACCATGGGGCACTTTCATGTATGTGAAAATGCCCTTTGGTCTAATGAATGCTGGAGAAACTTTTCAGAGAGCCATGGACATAGCATTCTCCAAAGATTTAGGCTACTTCATCATTATATACCTTGATGATGTTACCGTGTTTTCAAAGACAGATGAAGATCACTTAGAACACTTAAGAAAAGTTTTCGAGAAATGCAGAAATTTTGGGATATATTTGAACCCTAGGAAGACACTTTTCAGTCTCTAAGAAGGTAACCTTCTTGGACACATTATTTCAGAAGAGGGTATTAAGATAGATCCCAAAAGGATCGAGGCCATATTGCAAATCTCTCATCCTCGAAACATCAAGGAGTTGCAATCTTTCATTGGAAAGATTAAATTTTTGAGAAGGTTCATCCCCAACTTGGCTGAGCTTCTTAGAAATATCACAAACATGTTGAAGAAGTAGCAAGGGGTAAAATGGACCTTGGAAGCAAAGAATTCCTTTGAGCTGGTGAAGCAAACGTTAACCAAAACACCGGTTCTAATAAGTCCTGATTTTTCAAAAGATTTTTGTATTTTTTCATTTGCTTCAGAACATACCATAGTTGTTGTCCTTTTACATAAAAATCCACAAGGACAAGAGCAGCCTATTGCATTCTTTAGCAAGGCATTGAGGATGCCCCTCTGAAGTATAACATTATGGAGAAACAAGCTTTTGCTTTGGTTAAAGCTTTGAAAGACTTAAGAGTATACATCCTTCACTCACACATCATTGCCTTTGTCCCAAATTCAGTTGTGAAATACATTCTAACACAGGACCCAGATGTTAATAGAGGTAAGTGGATTGCTGTTATTCTTGAATATGATTTAGAGATAAAGCCCACTAAACTCATCAAAGGCCAAGGTCTAGCTAGGTTGATGGCCGAATCCAATTTTGAAGTTCTTGATATTAATATGATTAATGCTTTAGATAACCAAGAAGAATTCTCAACTCCCATTGTGGAAGACCATTTTATGAATTCCTCTTAGTATGTTGATATTATTTAAGTTTTTCTTAATTTAAATACACCTCTTGGTTTGACAAAAACAAAGGCAAGGTTCCTAAAGTTAAAAGCGGTAAACTATTGCATTATAGATAGATGTCTTTATTGGAAAAATGCAAGTGGTGTATTGCTTAAATGTTTTCCTGAGTATGATGCAGAGAAGGTTAAGCACGAGTTCCATGAAGGAGAGTGTGGAGGTCATTTGTACTGGAAGACAATAGCCAACAAAATTTTGAGGGCTGGTTTCTATTGGCCTACTCTCTTTCCTGATATACATAAGATGATCATTTCCTGTAATAAATGTCAACTTTTTGAAGGCAAAAGGAAGCTGCTACCCTTGCCTCTGCATCCAATCATTGTTGAAACTCCTTTTAAATAGTGGGGACTTGACTTCATAGGAGAAATCCATCCACCATCTTCTGCTCAGCATAGATGGATTCTCACTGCCACAGACTACCTCACTAAGTGGATAGAAGCCATACCTTGTAGGCAAGCCAATGATTCTATCATCATAAAATTCATGGAGAATAATATTCTCTCTAGATTTGGCTGTCCTACCAAGATCATCATTGATAATGCAGCAGCATTTGGATCAAAGAAGATGGTTGAATTCTGTCACAAATATCAGATAACATTGGGGCATTCCACAGCCTATTACCCTCAAGGTAATGGACTTGCAGAATCCTCAAACAAGAGCTTAGTGAACATAATCAAGAAACTGTTGGAGGACAATAAAAATTCTTGGCACACAAAGCTAGTTCATGCACTTTGGGCTGACAGATTGACTTTGAAGAAATCTATTGGTATGTCACCTTTCCAACTTGTGTATGGTACTGATGCAATTTTTCCAACCAGCCTTGGTGTACCAGTGATGAATTTGATTCAAGAGTTGCAAACTGAAGATAATGACATGATCAGAAGAATAAATCAGACCATTCATCTTCAGCAAACCAGAGAGGAGGTTTATAACAAAGCATTACAAAAGCAGAACAGCATTAAAAAGCTTTTTGACAGAAGAACAAAGGCCAGCAATTTCAATATTGGGGACAAAGTTTTGAAGTGGGACTCAAGGAGGGAAGACAACGGCAAGCATGGAAAATTTTACAACTTATGGCTTGGCCCTTCCTCTATCCATTCAGCTGCTGGTAATAATGCTTATCTCTTGCAAGAGTTGAATGGAGAAGAATTGTTTGGGGGTCATGTCAATGGAAAGATGCTTAAGCATTACTTCTCTTGACCCATGTTATGCTATGGAAGTCTTTTTATATTTTTCTCATCTTAAATACTTCACCCATTATTGCATTCAAAGTTATAAAAATACAAAATACAAAAACAAACAAACAAAGAAAAGAGGGCAGATTGTAAAAACAAGAAGGGTATAGCCCCATACCAAAAAAGAGAAACAAATCTGAAAGTGTGCAAGCTCAAATGCCACTCCTAAAAGAACACACTTCTAGTTAGTCAAATAGCCTAATCTTGACTAATTAGTTTTAAATTTTCTGCTGATAGGGTAGTGAATGCGATTTTCCAAACTATTTAATCTTGGCTTATCAGTAGATAGTTTAGGATAGAAATTAAAGGTTCAAACATGCTCAAAATATGAACCTATGTTTCCAAAGATAATGACTCAAATCTATTTCAAATTCTGAGTCAAAAAAGATGTAAATCTGGTTCCAATTAGCTTAAAATCTGAACCTGTTGACAAAGGAAAGACAGCTCAAACAAAAGTCAAAACAGAGTTGTAAAAAATATGAAGGAAATGCTTTGAAAATTCAGATCCTAAGCATTCCGTTTTTGGTTTAAATTTCTGCAAAATAAAATCTATGTGCAATTGGTTTTTATGCCATAGATTAGCAACAAGTTAGACTGTTCAATCCTGACTTGTATGCTTTTAAATTTCTGTTGTAGAATTTAGTGAATAAAAATATGTTAGACAGCTTAATCCCAATAGATGGTAGATTAGGTAGAGAATCATATGGGCTCATCTGTTTAATCTGAGTTCATGGAGAAATGAGTATAAATAGATTAGATTTCCTGCTTTCAAAAGAATAAAATGTTGTAAAAGAGTTTTCCAATCCAAGTGCACTCTAAAGAAGAAAAAATGTTAGATCAGTAGGATTGGGTAGGTAGAAAGCTTGTTGATTAAAGATCCATTGTTTTTATGGCTGCTAACCTGATTTCGAAACCAAAGAAGATCATCCAAGAAAACAAAGGCAGCCCAATGGATGAGGCACTCATCAGCCTCCCAGAGAATGCAAGTTTGAAGTTCTTGATGCCTTCAAGAAGGCACCATCCCCAAGTGGAGCCACTATTAGCCAACTATGAAATTTGTTATACCAAAAGGTGGCTAAATCATTTTTGGAGCCTTCAAGGAAAAAATTTTATTTCAAAAAGTGTTATCTCTTGAAGACTCTTGAAGGCCTCATGCCTCTGTCCAAATCTTCCCTCCTGTGCCCATTTTACACTCTAGAATTCTGCTGATTTCATGAGAAAAAAACTGCTGCAAAATCCCTTTTTCCCCCTCCTCCATTTAAATACTAACCTTCATTTTCTCCCCTCTTTTCCCCATAAAACTCCTCTATTTTCATGATTCCCCTTCTTCCATTCATGAAAATATTCTTTTACATAGTTTAAAACTCAATTTTTAACTATTCCAAAACCCCCAAAACCATTGAAAAACAAGTGTTTTGACTATGGGTTTAAGCCCCTTTGGGCTAAATCCAAACCATTTCCCCTCCATGTGCCCCCAATGCTAGACCCATCGAGTGTTGTTTCCCTCTGCTCTTCTTTTGACCTCCACGAGCAGATCTACATCATTTGTCGATGCTATCCAACGGTCAAGCTCCTCCCCACACCCTCTGAAGTAGTAAAACCAAATAATGCAGGATTTTATAATGTAGTTTTGTATTGTGCAGGTGTTTGAATGAAATTTCGTTTCATGAGTTAGATTTTATACTTCATGATCGGCTATCGATCACTGGAAGGATCTATAGCACTCCACTATGGTACTATAATGTTGTCGCCCGTAGGAGCTGCGAACCTTGTCCAAAGGAAGAAACCCTCTTATAGAAGAAATAAATCGGGAATGAGTTAATGAAGCCACAGTTCTAAGGTTTGAACCTGCAGTTTGATGGGCCGGAGCAAAAACAACAAATTTCATTAACCCCGGGTTAACCACACGGTCAATCACTGTACAAAACCAGAGCAGTTTTGATCACACTGCCTTTGAAAGGAAAGTTGTTTTCCCCATTTGGACGCGATCAATGCCACAGGCCGACACATGGCCTTAAGTGGTTTGGAGATACTGTGGGCTCGGCACGATATTGACGTGCGTAGTCCGTTCTGAGGCCGGCTCATCGAACGGTGATCGCGCTCAAGAGAAGCTCGGGGGATAAACTAAGGTATGGAACTACCCATGGCCCACAATAAATCGCCCTGGTCCCCACAGCCACGATAGCAGTCAGCAGTCCCACAGAATCGGTGGTCCCCAACGCATAGTCAGCACCCACGCGGCAGCAACCGATTGGAGCGGGTCTTGTTTGGTTGCTTGCATAGTCATGAAATCCAGACCCAGGGAGCTTTATAGGTGGAATTAATAAAAATTTTGCATCACACTCGGGCTGACGTCAGCAGGCCCCAAAACAGACTCGGGGAACTTTATATGGCAGATTTCATAAAATTTCGGGTCACAAACACCCTGACGTCAGCAAGCTCCTTTTGTGACACAAAATGGTTTATGCAGCTTGGTTTTATCGAGATTTTTGAAGTCTGGGGTATGTTATTTGATAAACGATGATTAAAATGGTTTTTCCATTATACTGAAGAAAAATCTAAAGGTTGGGAATGACGATTCTCATGCCTTCGATTCATTGAAAGGAAACCATCCATGGGTTCAATTTCCACGTCTCGTCAATGCTTCATGGGCATTGATGCCTCACGAGCCCTACGCAGCAATGCACATCAACAACACACAGTAAATCAAACACAAACAAAGAGTATCAGTGTCGAAGACAGAACATACCAGAACAGGAGATTGAAGACAGATCTGCGTGGATTACGGCTAAGATTGATTATCAAAAGCCTAATCCTCCCAATTAAAACACAATTAAAAGAAAATCATAAGTTTTTTATCAGACAGGAAAGCCTCCACCGCCACATCTGAGGAAAATTTATTCCTCCCAGCTACCACACTGCCACCTGTGCCTCAAAGAATTCAAATAGAGGCTGAAGTTATTGATCAAGATCAGATATTTGCCTCACAGTTAGAGAGTTAATTCTGCAAATAAACTTAATGACAAAATATCAGCAGAGTTACTTTAACATGACAGAGAGCCTCAAAATTCAATAAGAGCTCCCATCGAGCTTAATCTTTAATGAAAAACATTAATACAGACAGAAACACCTGTAAATTTCTTCATCAAGCCCCTCAAAGGTCAAAAAGCCATTAAGTCTGTATTAATTGATCCAGGAGATCTTTTAACAGATCCCACCTCCTCATTCTTCTATAAATACTATTGGAGAAGATGAGAAAATGTTGGTTACTCAACTTTGAAATATACTTGATCTTGAGACTCCTACTTGTAAATAGTGTTCACTGGCTCTTGAAGCTCTGCTTGTGATAGATAAGTTAGTCTGGGAGGTGTAGATGACTACTAAACTAAAGCATTGGACTTAAAGTTGTAACTGGTTTGAAGCATCAATACAAGCTGATTTATGGGATCCTGGTCTATGTCGATGGTGATGTTATCTCTTATTGTAAATTGTTATTTTTTTTATGTTTTCACTGTGTTCATATTCTCTTATAAATAACAACATGCATAGAGTTAGGACCTACTATATATCAGTACCCTTCTCTGACTGAAAATATTTATCTACATTTTTTCTTCCAAATTGTGTTATTTAGGAATGATTTAATTCAATTAAAGCAGTAGGAATGCTAGCATTCCCTCGTCCTCCTGTTTAGCTAAATATTATTCTTAAATGTTATTTTCAGTATATGTTAAGTAGTGATGAACTAAGGAAGATATGGTGTGCCCTGGTCCTGGTTTTATCCCAAAATACTGTCTGAAAGTTTCCCTTGGAATGTGTTGAAAGCTGGCTAGTTTCAAAGTACTTACCAGATCTTAGGCCATTCTGTGTTATCTTTGTGTTTGTCTTGAAAGCAACCAAGTAAAGCGAAGCTAGGAGAGGATTTGTGGTGAGCTCGGCCCGCTAGTTTCTTCTCCAACAGTTGCCTTCAAGTTTCCCTCTGTTTTTTAAATGTTTTCTATTGAAAGTGCATCAGAAGTAGGCTAGTTTAGAAGTACTTACCTGATCTTAGATTACTTTTATGTCTTTCTTAAGTGTATGTCAAAAGCTGGCTTGTTTTAAAGTACTTACCAGATCTTGGGCTACTCTTTGTTCTTCATCTGTTTAATTCCCCTTCTTATGTTTCATTTCATTCCATAAATCAACTTTGAAGAGATCCTTAGACATAGATGACTTGCCCCATGGACCACTCTTGCCTCTTGTTGTTTCAATTAAACCCTATTATGACTCCATAGCCCAATGGACTAAAACCTGCAATTATCTATCTTTCTGGCCAAAGCTTGTTATATATCTTGCAACTTCACACCTTTGAAACTCTTTGCATTTAGAACTTTCCACCTCAAATAATAATCATGCTCAACCATCCAAAAGCAAAACAAACCCTTGGCCTTCATAACTAGCCTAACATCATTTCCCAAAACTTCAAAGACAAATCCATCTTTGTGCTTATTGGAGAGATCCCTCTCCGGATTCAGGAGGGCTAGATCCTAGAATCCCAAATTTGTTGAAACAATGTTTCTCCCTGCAGTCGGACTTTTTCCAATATTGCTGATTACAGGGAGCTAACACAGAGAAACGATGAAGTGGTTACCCTCAAAGAAATGAATTCTAGCCTGCAGCAGAAGATAGACGCACATGTATGTACTATTTTGGTACAACCGGATTCTGATGATCCAACTGAAAAATTAAGCAGGGTAATGACTGAATTGAAGATATCATAGGATTAAATGAAAAAGATACAAAGGATCCTTGATGATACAAAGGATCTCCTAAAGGTAAAAGAAAAATAAGTGATAATGGCCAAGGATACTGCATCAAAGTATCAAAATGATCACAATATTGCTTGCAATGAAATTAAATAACTAAGAGAAAAAGTAAAGGTCAATATGTCTCTCATGCATATGAGGGAAATTATTTGGAAGGATATTTTTCACACAATGAAAAATATCTAGGAATTTATGTTGATTGTAGCAGAGGAAAAGACTATTATCAGTGATTTCAAGGGCATCATTGCTACCAACAAACAGAAAATCGATCAACATGCATATCTAGCCAAGAATATAATTGATTTTATTAATTCAAACTCATCACAGGAATTAATAGATCTGAAAATTGAAGAAAGAACAGAGTTAGCGTTGGATATTAATAAAATGGTACTTAAACATTTATACAGGAAAATAACTAAGACAAATCTTGGAGAAATTAAGGAGGTTGTTCTAAAATTCAACACCAACTTTGATAAAAGAACAAGGGCAGGATTACCCTCATGCTGGCATCAACAGGGAAATTTTCTTCACTGGGAGACTTATGAAACCTTTTTGGTGCATGCTAAAAGTAATATTGGTACTTCCCATGAAAAGACAATAGTTCTGAAAGGGGTAACAATTGTTAATTATCTTCACAGATATTTTCAATTGTTATGGTTGATTAAGACTCTTTTTACTGAGAAGCCAACTTACAACCAAATTAATAATTTCATAATGTCCCACACAATATTTGCAAAGTGTCCAAGCTCGGATTTGACAGTGTGGAAGAAATGCAAAGATTGGATGTCTCCTACAGCAGCAACAACAAAAGTTGGACCATCTAGAAGTGAGTTTGTACAAAAGAAAAGGCCACCTGTTATTTTTAGGAAATATTTTAGAAGTTGCATTTGTAATAATAATATGATTTTGTTTTTATTTGTATCGTAGATAAAGTCCTTCTTAGGACCGAATAGACAAAAACAATTTTCAAGTAGTTAGTAGTTTTGACAATTAACAATTTTCATAATTGTTACTATTGTAATCACCATACAAAAGAAATTCTGTAGAATAAGCAAGGGTTCTGATTTTTTGACATTCAGAAGGAAAAATAATTTTTCTATGTAATGTTTTTTCATCTTCTTGGAGGTTTAAATAAATATTTTTCAGGGTGATTCCAAACATATCTTTGAATGTGATATGTGTTATTTTTATTTGTGAACCATTAGATGTTTGTCTTCAATGGGAAAGAGTAGTGAAATTGTTATTTTTTAATTAAATAGGCTTACTGATTTAACATTACCTGTAAAATGGAATTAAGTAACCTTAATATGCACTCCTCTTTTCTATGTTTTCATTTCTTTGTCTTCCATTATTTTTCTAAAGTTTGAAGAAAGAGATTCTACACTAAGTACTCTCTATTTCCATACTTCTAATCATCTCCTTCATCACTTTGTTACAACTTATAATTATATTCATTGTCAGTGAAGCCACTTTGAAAGGGTGTTCATATTCAATGAAGATTTCATTATTAGTACCTGTGAAAATATACTTCTGAATCATGATAATGAGACAACAAATAAAAAAATTTATCTTTTTAAATAGATGTCTAAGGCACTGACTTCTACTCAGTTATCTGTAAGGTTACAACATACTGTATCTCTATGTTTCGGTTTATATCACTATCTCATTTCATTCCTTCATAAATCTAGATTAGTGGTATTAGAGTGATCTTCTCTTTCTCTACTTTTATTTTCATGTCCCCATTGAGGTTGAGGTACAATGAGTTAGGGCTTGAACTGGTTGAATCTTGGCAAGACCAACCTTGTTGACCCTGACAGCCTCCCATGGTGGAGGAAATGAAAGATAATGGAGTAGGAGATACTTTCAAAATATTTCTTGAAGAATCCCTCGAGCGAAAAAAGAATGCAATGGTGGACAAATTTTCCTAGATCCTTCGATGAATGCCCATAGGTGACACATCATCTAGTAGCCACCATGGAGGTGAAAATCCCTTTAAGGTACAATTCAACATTGACATTCCCATATTTGAAGGCCAGATAGAGGCAAATGTCATAGATAAATTGTTAAATCTGTGGGAAGGATATTTTTCAGTCCATGTTTTTTCCAATAGGAAAAAGATTACTTTTGCACTCCTCAAAATTTCCCCCCATGTCAAGGACCGGTGGGAAACCTACTGTGAGAAGAGGGATGAGAGGGAACCCTAATTGCTTTCATCTGCACCCAATTGGAATTATTTCTGAGACGCCATCAAGAAACAGTATTAACCTGTCGGGAGCTTTGAAGTTACGTACATAAAATGGACCACACTATGGCAGAGAAGGTACCAGGACATGTTAGAGTTTACATATATTTTTCATACCCTTCGCACGAAGGTGGGTATCAAGGATTCTGAGTGGCATTTGGTGCTCAAGCACCACGACTATCTACACAAATGCATCCAATACAAGATGGAGTTCCTGGACATCTCCTCTTTTGGTGTCAAAGAATGACACAATAAGGTAGTGTGAGTTCCATAATAGTCCTATTCACAACACAAGTGAGTGTCGAGCCAAGAAATCACTGGTGGTCAAGATGAAGGCTTCAGATTCAGATGCATATTCTGAATCTAAGTAAAAACCTGACAAGGGGATGACAAAGGGAAGAAAATTATAAGTGTGGATCCCAGCGCCACCATTGCCACTACCAAGATACAAAATATTGAGCCTGAAGATCCAAAGGAAGGGGAGTGTCTCTTCCACTCGCAGATGTGGGTAAATGGGTCTCTGTTGCAGTTGATTGTTGACAATGGAAGCCAAAATAACCTCATCTCACCAAAGGTTGTGACTTTTGTTTCCTGTTGACCACACCACACTTGCAGTCGTACACCATTGAGTAGATTCACCAAGTACGAGATCTTCATGTCAGCCAACAATCACGCCTTCCCTATAGCATAAATCCTTTCATGAATGATGTATTGTGTGATGTTTCTCCTCTTGAATTTTGTGATGTGTTATTAGGCCAACCATACCTGTTGAAGCATCATTTTGTATATGATTCAAGGCCTCATGTTTTTATTATTTCTTTGGTAAATAAGATATACAAAATAACCGAGGTATCCCCGCCTACTGCCATTTCTTTGATATCTCTAAGAAATGTAGTAAGATCATCTCTCAAACCAAGAAATTTGTTTTTTTTTTCACTCTCAAAGCAAGGAGAAAATCATGGCCACATCCATGGACCCTGGGAAGGGTTCCTCCATGCAGTAGAAGCAGGTGAATAAGGTCATAGAGGAATACATGGAAATATTCTCCTCACCCACAAAGGTCATCAACAGGATGATAGTGCACATACTCTGCATGTACAACTCCAAGCATCCACGAACCTAAGATGTGAGCCTTCCCTATGTGTAACACAACTATAACAGATTTTTTCATAGCTCGATTAGTCATAGTCCCTTTCAAGTGGGTCTGGATTTTCAACCATTGTGTCTAATTTATGTTTCCATGCCTCATTCAACTACACAGACATAATCCACACATGTACAGTCCAAGGCTAATAAAACAACCAAATTTATTGAATGCATCCAACACATCGACCAACAGATTCATGACATCTTGGAGAATTCCAATGCCAAGTACAAGCAGTGAAATTATCAACATTAGGTGCCACACAAGTTTTAGGTGTGTGACAGAGTTTGGTTGCATTTGTAGAAATAACACCTTACTGGAGCCCATCGAAATCTCAGACCACTCAGATATGGGCGCTACACCATTTCCTTGGCTATGGGAGACAACGATTTTGGGCTGAACATTCTCCCATTCCTTGGCTTACACCCAGTGTTCAATTTGTACCACATTCGGCCATACTTTCCACCATTACTGGACACATAAGACATTGTAGAACAACTCACACCAATAGAGCTAAACCTAGACTGCATGGAACAGGCCACAACTGATCAGATCATGTACACATAGATCAAGAACACTCACCAGAATAATATCCAACTGTATAGGGTTGTAAAATCTAGTCATCTCCTTCACCAAGGAAGGTGGCTCACGAGGGACCAAGTTCAGCATAAGTTCCCCATCTCATGGAGGAAATCAACACAATGGGGACCATTACTTCATAATGGGGGAGGACTAATCTAGGTGGATCTTGGTGGCCACCCGCCCATTCCACTTGGACCCCCATCATCATTTCTTTTAGTTTCCTTAAATTGTAGCACAGTTTAATTTTTTTGGCAGTTTTTTGGGTCCTAAACTTCTGGAGCCGTTTTGAGGTCGTTAAAGACATTCTTTTGGAAACTGTGAAAATGCAATTGATATTTATTTCACTAATGTTTGAATTCAAAAGCTGTATTCCTCATATAGATATTTATAACAAGGTATCGTGTGCATAAACCTAAGATCATATGCAAAAATTATGACTCAAGGAAATTGATGTACCAATTTACCCCAACAAAACCCACAATTTTGGTGCTTCATCTCATAGGGTTATTTTTTTGGATTTTTATGGTTTTCCATTCATTCTAAATAATAAATAGGCCTTCAATCCTAATTGTAACATATTTCATAAGCCATTTATTCGCCACATCTCTTCTCAAAGATAAGATACCATCGCTTGAGCTAATTTATTTCCATTATGCATGTAAACAATTTTCAACACTTTGTTATTAATGAATTGAAGTTATTTTTTCACTATATCTCAATGTATTTCATTTAGTTCCTTCATAAATCTGTATCAATGACCTAAGGTACTAAGAAATCATCCAAAAATATCGAAAAATAAAATCATTCAAAGAATCATCACAAGTGTTGATCCTTCCATGCGAATGTTGGTCTTTCATGGCGCCAAAGCAGAGGACATTGAGCAACATTGAGGTAATTTGGATTATAAAATAGGTACAAGATGAAAAAATAAATTTGGTGCAATTGGAGACCACTTTTAAGGGTTGCATGTTAACCTCGTACATGAAATTCAAGAATATTGCACTAAGAGGACAAGGTAGATCAATGGGAGAAATCCAACAAGAATTGTTAAAGGAGTTCCAGAAAGAAAAATTAGAGTCTCAGTGTATCACATAGGTCAAGGAGATTAGCTAGCATGTTGGTGAGTCAATATGGGATTACAACCATAGGTTTGAGGTTTTGTTAGATAGGTTTTCATTCCTAATTCTAAATGTACAACATAAAGAATGGTTTATTGTAGGTCTATTACCACATATACACGTTTCATTAACACAAAAAAAAATTTCCACATGTTTTGAAGATTTTGAAATTTCCATGAATTTAGAAGCATCCCCTATAGGTTAAAAATGTAAGAGAAGCGTGGGGTTGAAACTGGTTCATTCACAATTGGAAATATTAATGATACAGGACCTGGAAAAACGCAAATAAAGTGAAAATAATTTTGGTGCACTATATGCAGGAAGGAAGGTAACCATAAGAACGAGTGCTTGACTGTCACAACAAACATGGATATGGAAGCTGCAAAACCAATGGCGCAAGGTAGGGGACTATTATTTCAGTTTTGTAGAGTTTGTGGTAATATACCCACATCTTCTTTGATGATACAAAAGTATCAAAGATCGATTAAAACATTGTTCTGTAATTTTTGTAAGTCATTAGGGCATGACATACATACTTTTCCCACATGAGATTTATTAAGGGAGCACACTACTAATACATATAGGGTGCAGGAGGCAGAGGGTTCTAAAGTTTCAATGCCAATTTACAACACACCAAGAGGATACCATCCAGGAAGAGGCCAAGGGATTCAAGGAAAAGGTCAGGGATTTTAAGATAGAGGTAGAGGCATATTTGGAATAGGCAAGGGCTCAATAATTTTTTATAACTGTGGGAAACCAAGACATTTTGTGAGAGATTTCCCCAACCCCTGCATGACATGTACCTTTTTTAAAAATTTGGATCATGCTACTGAGGACTAACTTTAGCTTGTTATGAAGTGGGGGGAGAAGAATGGACAAAATTTGCAGGTGATAGTTGCAAAAGAGCGCACAGATTGACCACAAGTAGGAACAATTACACGCAAAGAAGCGAGGAAAGGAGAAAATGTCAATGGAATAGGGAAACAATCATACCATTGGGTGAGAAAAGTAGTAGAGCCACCTCTTAAGTTCGATCCAACAAAGGAAAATGAAAATTATAAGGAATTCAGAGGGGAGTTGGTTGTGACGGAATGGTGTATGTCAGGATTTACCACACAACAATGCAAAACTTGTATACAATATTCCACCTATATAGTACAAGTATACAAACAAAATTACCAACTTAATAAGAAATGTAACCTTAAAACGAGAAATCTAGCCCAAAAAGTCCCTATTTTTGTGAAATTAATATGAAAAAAACACCTCAAATATGTAAGTATTGATGTTGCATCAGCTTTATTTTTTTTTTGGTGGAAGGGGTTGGGGGGGGGGGGGGGGGGGGGGGGGGGTTAAAATTCCAATTTTTTTTAGCAATGGCATCAAAAACCAATTTTTTGTGCAATAAACATGAAAAAACACCCAGCAAATGAAAAATGTTAATGTTGCATCAACACAATTTCTTTTTCTGATTAAAATTCCATTTTTTTAACAATGACATTAGAAGCTAAAAAATTCTTACAATAAACATGAAAAAGCACCCATCGAAAGGTGTTGATGTTGCATCAACACTTTTTTTGGGTTAAAATTCCAACATTTTTTAGCAATAGCATTAAAAAAATATATCATGACTCTGAAAAAACTTAAAATTCCAATAGTTTTCAACGGTAGCGTTAAATATAAAATATCATGACTCCAAAAAACCTAAAAATTTAAAATATTTCAAATATGGTGTTAGAGAAAAATATCATGATTTCGAAAAACTTTTAAATTTTGACATTTTTCAACCATGACATTAAAAATAAAATATCATGAAATCAAAAAACCTTAAAATTTTGACAATTTTCAGCAATAGAATTAAAGCCAAATATCATGACTAAAAATAGTCTTAAAAATGAATACCTAAATCAAAGAGTCATTATAGAGAAATTAATTTATTTTATAAATGCTAAAAGTATAGAAATTTTACAATATTAGCCTAAGACAACTTGACACATTGCAATGAAAATTTAAAAATCAATCATGAAATTGACACGCAATAGGGGAAAACTCAACCCATTACAATGAAAACTTAAAAATCGACCATGACATTGACAAACTATTTGGGTGGAACTGATCCATTGTAACAATTACTCTAGAATCAACTATCAAATTGACACATAGTGGAGTCGGGTTGCTAGTCAAAGATTGACACAAGCCTTGTGGAAAATAAAATGAATAGATAAATAAATAAAAATGCAAAACTCAAAACAAAACAAAAATTAAAAGGGTAAAAAAATTAGAGCTAAAAAGACAAAAAAATAATAATAACAAGTAAATAAAAATATATATTAAAAACATCCAAAATAAAAATAAAAAATAAAAAAAGCCAAAAAATAATCAAACATGAAAAATATCTAAAAAAAAAATTTTTAAAAAACCAATCATAAAAAATATAAAAAAAACACTCATAAAAGATAAATTAAAAAGAATATATATATATATATATATATATATATATATATATATATATATATATATATATATATATATATATATATATATATGTAAACAAACAAAAATCCCAAAAAAACATAATTTAAGAAAACAATTTAAAAATTTAACCCAAAAAACAAACAAAAACAAAAACAAAAACAAATTAGTTAATTTTAAAAAATATAAACTAGAAATTGCACCAGATGTTACAAAAGAAACGCGGTAAGGCAGTGGTGTAGGAAAGAGTAGCATTAAATTGCTATTCTTCCATGATGACAATGAAATTTTCACCGGGTGTTGCCAAAGGGTCTCAGTGGAATTTTGGATCTTAGTTAACTACATAATTTTTCTACCACATTTGGCTTGTGTGATATTATTTCTATGCCTCACATATTTCAAGTTTCAAGCTCATTCATCTTCCAAAGTAATTTTTCAACTTCGAAAGCATACAATATTTTTTTATGTCACTGAACATTTAAGGAATATAATGTATCCTTCTTGTCTCTCTACACATATTCTTCCCATGTGTATGTACATTTTGTTGAAGAAACAATTATATTTAATGAAACTCAATCAAATCCATCTATAGTCAATCACACCCATATTTAACCAAAGACAAGCATAATTATTTGTGGGTTTATAATATAACTAGCACAAACATATTTGTAATATAACTAGCACAACCATATAAATGAAATTGCTAACTATATTTAATCAAACTCAATAAAATACATCTATAGTCAATCACACCAATATTTACCCATATTTAACCAAAGACAAGCATAATTATTTGTGGATTTATAATATAACTAGCAGAAACATATTTGCAATATAACTACCAGAACCATATAAATTAAATTGCTAACTATATTTAACGAAACTCAATAAAATCCATCTATAGTCAATCGCACCCATATTTAACCAAAGATGAGAATAATTATTTGTGGGTTTATAATATAACTAGCACAACCATATAAATTAAATAGTTGCACGTACAAATTCCTAACTATATTTAATGAAACTCAATAAAATCCATCTATAGTCAATCATACTCATATTTAACCAAAAACAAGCATAATTATTTGTGGGTTTATAATATAACTAGAACAAACATATTTGTAATATAAATAGCACAACCATATAAATTAAATTGCTAACTATATTTAACAAAGCTCAATAAAATCCATCTATAGTCAATCACAGCCATACTTAACCAAAGACAAGAATAATTTTTGTGGGTTTATATTATAACTAGCACAAACATATTTGTAATATAACTAGCACAACCATATAAATTAAATAGTTGCACATATAAATTAAATAGCTGGTAAATCTTGGTAGACATTAATAGAATCTTAACCATGAATGCCCCTTGAGAATTTTTATTCTCCCAAAATGGTTTCCACTCCTCAGCCTCTCCCCATGAGTTTTGAACCTGTGCGGTTTAAACTTGTGATAATAGAATCTTAACCATGAATTCCTGTTGAGAAGTTTTATTCTCCGAAAATGGTTTCCAATCCTCAGCCCCTTCCCATGAGATTTGAACCTGTGAGGTTTAAACTTGTGACCTCGCAAACCCCATGCAAGCCAACTGTTCTACACTTCATGGGTTTTATCATATCAGTTATTAATTTCTAAACTTTGTTACAATACTATGGGCCAATATCATGTTTTTTTCAATACCACATGTCCAAAAAAACATAACTAATTTCATATGACACATGTTCATATGATGTTATTTTAATTAATAAATTTAATTAAAAATATAAAAGAATTGTAGCTACTTTTGAGATATGATGTTCTTTTAATTAATGAATTTAATTAAAAAGATTTTTAAAAAAAACAAAAACATAACTACTTTTGAGATAAATCTCTCTTTAATTTATGTATAATAAGTTAAATCTCTATTATTCACTTAATAATTGAAATAAATTTATGAAAACTCTATAACCATAAATATAGACATAATTGTATTAATTTATTAACACCTTAATCTATATATATATATATATATATATATATATATATATATATATATATATATATAACTTTATTCTATAATTTGAAATATATTTATACTACTTTCATAATCTTTGGGTCTCCAAACTGGTCGCAAGCCTCCAACCACTTAGCCGAACTATAAATAACTTTAATAAATAATTTGAAACATATAACTTCCATAGTCCTTTGGGTCTCGCAACTGGTCGCAAGGCTCTAACCACTAAACTGGACTATTCCATCGTTACAAGGCAACTGCACATCATTACAAGGCAATTGTGCCTCGTTTATAAAGAGAGAAAACCTACCAAGACTGGTCATGGTCAGAATATGATAGGCTATTTGTATAACAATTGAAAAGTCTCCAACCACTAAGCCAGAATATTTGCATCGTTAAAAGGAAACTACGCCTCGTTTGTAAAGAGAAAAAACCTTCCAAGACTGCTCATGGTCAGAATATCATACGCTAGTTGTATAACAAATGAAAAGTTTAGCATATAACAGTTATAAGAGTTAATTGGTTCGTCGGAAAATTAATTTTCAAATTCAGGTTTGTATGATTCATACTTGAATTATTAAGAATTTTTTTTGGCAATAATTACATAGGATAAGTTTTGTCGCATTTAAAACCTTGATAGAACATCCAAAGAGTTTATCGCTAACTATTAAAATTTGCAGTAAGATATAAACGTATCCACAATTTTTTGAATGTAAAATACCATAACAGAAAAGAGTAAAACATAGTAGACCAGCATGCATAGTTTATATGTGAGGCATTATCCTAAAAACATCTGTTTTTTAATGCAGCAAGGGACCTTTCATATAGCAACATATTGTTATCCAGTGTTCATGGTTAACTAGTGGAGTTTGCAGTAGATTATAAACATACCAAGATTTTCTATGATGTAAAATCCATTAATAAACATAACAGAAAGACCATAGAAATCAACACGGACATGAAAAGTTACTAAGAGTGATAGACTCAGTTAATATTTTCCGTGTCTTCTTCTATGTTATGCAGCGCATATTGTATTAACTAAATCTTGTGAATCTGAACCCTCATTTAAACAATTTCATTTTTTAACTTAGTCGTAGTAGTATCTAGGTTTTTCCTCTTACACACTGACCCGCACCTTGATCTCCTTCCTCTAAGAATATGGTCATAAACTCTTGATTACTCGAAAAATAATGCAGAAAGCTGAGAAAACATAAATTTCATTTTTCTTTTGTTACATTGCATGGGTGAGAATGTTGAGGAGGTACTCCTTATCTTATGTAGTCCAAGTTTTATTCAGAGCTCTTGCAAGGTCCTCCATTTCTGAGACATGTTGTCCAACATTTCTCTTTGGGATTATGTTGTGTGCCCATCTCACCGTCCATGGCAAAATTCTTCGTGCATCCTCTGTTTTTTCTCAGTTGTTACTTGGAGGTTAAATCATTTATCAGAGTAGGAAAAACAGTTTTTCAGAGGGATTTTTATACTAAATAATAAACTTAAGCATGTGTAATGATAAAAACACTAAAAAAAATAAAAATATCAGATATATAAAGAGCACAAAAACGTAGTATGCAAGTAAGTACCCTACACTCAGACTGATCAATTGCAGTACTGTAACATTGGATGAAGGATTGCAAATCTGGTGGAAGAGAGGAAATGAAAGAAGCTTCATCCATGTCTTTAGAGTCATTTGTTTTCTTCATCGCCCCCAAGAAATACTGCTCGACTACCCATTCCAATTCTATCGTAACTACCTGCATTTGATGTTATTTGGCTACCAAAACCCTAACTAACCAAATTTCACTTTAACTAACAAAAATTTGCATTTGGACTGCTAAAAATGTTTCAATCGTTTAACACATAATTGACGGTGGCAAACGATGTCAAGTGGCATTTGGGAAAGTTGTTTTCAAATAAAGACGCCTTACGGCGTAATTAAAAATATATTAAAAAACAATTAAAAAAATATTTAAAACATAATACATATTAAATTATAAAAAATAATATATACATATATATATATATATATATATATATATATATATATATATATATATATATATATATATATATATATATATATATATATATATATATATATATATAAACGATAAGAAATGCATGTGTGGTGGATACTCAGGCCACCTGCTTATGTAAGTCAAGGTCATGGGAAGGGCTGCAGGGGGTGGTTGCCCTTGTCTGCTACCCTGCCACCCTTAACCATGACCCTTTGGTGGCTAGGCAAGGGGCCCTCTCGAAACTTCTTTTTTCTACTTTACTATTTCCAGATTACTCACATTTAAAAAAAAAAAAAAATCTGATGTTTTTTTTCCGAAAAAAGAAATATATATTTTTTTATGTTTTTTTAATTTTTTTATTTGATGGTTTCTTTAATTACTTTTTTCAATCTATTTTTTAGAACTTTTTTAATATATATTTTTAAAACTTTCATAATTTTTTTAATTTTTTTTGTAAATTGTATTTTCTTTCATTTTTTTAATTTTTAATTATAGTTTTATTTATTTATTTATTTTTAAATTTTTAGTAACATTTTATTTTTTTAGGAATTTTTTTCAAACAATTTATTCTATTTTTCATTTCCTAATTATTGTTTAATATTAATAAATAGGAACTAGGAAATAAAAGTAATAAAAAAAAATTAAGAACACTTTGAATCCTCTTGTGAAACTGTCCTAAATTTCCATGGCATAAAGGACCTATGATAAGTCAGATCTCGAGTGATATTGATCTTATTTTCTTAGTTGAAACCTAGGAGCATGATGAATATAGGGTCCCCCACATGGATGGATACATTCTCTGGTCAACTTAGAATATGAAATCCTCTTGTAGAGGTTTTGGTGGTATATCCTGTTATATAAAAGATATCATTTCTTCTCACATTCAGCTTCATAAGATAGACCCCATCAATCAGTACATGTGGATTGAAATTTATGATTATAACACCAAAAGGATTTTCCTCAAAAAAAAAAAAAATCACCCCTATCAACTCTACCTCCTATAAGAAAAGCAACTCGGATAAGCATTTCCCCTTTAACACCTTAGAACAGGATATCCACAATATAGGGAGTGAAGGTGATATCTTTTTTCTAGAACCACTACTAACCAAGCTACTCTCCTAAGCAATAAATCTAACCCTAACCCCTATGGATGGATGAGGAATGTGACTTAGCTAATAGATTCAAAAGAAATTCTGAAGACACAATCGAAAACCTATTTGGTACCAAGCTTATTAAGCGTTGTAGTTCCCAATACCTAATTATTTGTACTGGAATAAATAAATGACCTACATTAATGGGCTGGGAAAAAGTGTTGTGGATTATGTGATATCGAACACCCATGTTTTCAAATATATAGTAAATTTTTACATCCTCAATGACCATGATCCTGATTCTAAACATAGACCCTTATCATTAACCCTAAATCTTGACATGTACACCAACCACATGCAAAATAATTATGGTAGTCAAAAGAACACTCGTTTTTTAAAAATTTAAATGGATATCTTCTTATAATATTTAAAGATGCATAATGGTTTCTTAACATATAACATTGATCTCAACTACCACAATTTTACTACAACCTTTTCCAATACCATTAACAAATTCTCTACTAAGGTGTCGTATAAAAAGAATAATAGAACTTCCAACCCTTGGTATGACAATGATTGTAAGATTCCTTGAAGAGCGAGTAGGGATGCTTATAATGATATTATAAAGCTTGAAAAACTTATTATGTATAAAGATATTATCAAAATGAAGAAAAGGTTCTATATTATTAAGAGGTGGGATCATCTTCTCCACCTTTCTAAAGATGAGCCTAGAAAATTTTTGAGGAATATACTTTTTTGTAAAACAAAAGAAAATAATTTGATCCCTGTGAAGAACTGGGATACTTATCTTAAGAATCTTTATGACTCTCCAAACACCATGAGACTCATATTAAGCATTCCCATAGTGGAGGATATGTTCTCTGTAGAAGATGTGGAGTTTAGGATTAAGAAACTCATTAATGGGAAAGCCAAGGATATTGAAGGTTACTAAGATAAAATTTGCAAAATGGGAAGGACTATTCTCATCCCTCATATTCACAAGCTTCTCAATTTGATAATAAAGCATGACTTCCCTAAGCCTTGGACTTAACGCCTGATTGGGCATATCTTTAAAAGTGGGGATAAAAATTTTCTCTATAATTATAGTACCACTATGATTAGCCAAACTCTATGGGATCATTTTGGAAAATAATATTGGTGTATTTCTTGAAATCCATGGCAAGAGAGCTAAAGGGAAAGCTAGTTTTAGAAGACATCACTCAAATATTGACCATATTGTCACTCAGGATTATTGTCTTGAAATATGTTGTCATCGATGGCAATAAGATGATGTCAGCAGGGTGTCCATTGATGCAATAGGTGTCACATTTGTCAAAGAAGGTCTCAGGAAGCAGTCTTAGGGAACGATATGGATCAGCATGGTAGCAGTAATTTTTTTAATCTTTGGATCTAATTTTGGTGTGGAACATCACCTCAAACATAGGTAAAACCCATTCAGATGGAAAGAGATCTGAAATATATTTCTAGTGATATGTGTAAGTTTGAAAATGGCTTCTTGGTTGAAAATATAGATCCACTCAAAGATAACAGAGTTAAAAGCTAGTTGGATGAGATTTTGGTGCATAGCCAAAGATGGCACAACTGCGAAAACCGATGACAAAGCATAACAGAGTTGAAAAATAGAAGACTAGGCTAACATGGATGGACAACACCACAGTTAGGGGAATTTCCATTGGGCGTTGGTGGATCCCACCTAGCAAAGTTGCCCTGACAGTAGTACCCTGGAGGTATGGTTATGGTTCACAAGTATTGGCACTGGGATGAAACTAACATATGATGCCATCCCGATAGAGGTAGCCCGACGATATAACCTTGATTAAGCCTTAAGCCTTACAAATCGAAAGCTTTGAGAGACAAGGCGTTGGGACGCGACATCAACGAGTCGACCAATAAGGATTCAAGCGGGAGGTCCTCACTACGAAAACTCAACCTACCGAGGATGAGCTCGGAAATGTATGATCCCAAAATATTGCATGGGGAGCACAAGGTTAAGTGTCGGGAGATAGGTGTCGGGCCACATGATGGCATTCAGACAGGTCTTTAGATGATAGTCTTGTCAAGGTTGGAGGCCACGGGAGGTGGCTTCCCATAACGTCAACCATGCAGATCAATGGCATAGAAGCACCTTGAGACCACTCCTCCTAATACCATAAACCATAACAGAGTGGTGTCGAGTGTAGGTTTTAACCTTTTATATAAATTACCTGCAAATAAATTCTTTAAAAAAAAAAAGGCTGAGAACATAAAACAAATATACACAGAGATTTTCCCTTGGATCCCAAAATTGGGACTATCAAATTTATTTTTCATTATGTTCATTTCAATGTTACAATACATATATATACATGTCTAATCATTCATAAACCCCAATCCATTAACCTTGGATTAGAACATAATCATAGTTCCCTTGACGAGATCTACAAAATACCATGGGTAGAAAACCATCATTCTCAAAACGATGTGCAAAACCCATGCACAAAACCATCGGTAGGTCTGACCATCATTTTTGGGTTTGTCCCCAATCCTTGGGTCTACCCAACTATTATTGGGTATGCATAAAAAATTAAAAAAATTAAAAAAATCTCAGGATGCTACCCCAGACCCCATGCAAGGGGGCTACTACTCCCCCTGCAAACCCCCCAACAAGGGGGGTTGTCGCTCCCCCCCCCCCCCTCCCCCCCGCTACACTCGGCGCAATGTATGACACTTGTTGCTAGCTGTGGAAAAAATATAACACATAGCCAACATCGAGTTCTTGAACTTGATGGTTTTTTATAAAAGGCTTTAACAAAGAAATTTCTCGTAAAACCAAGCTCTCAGAAACCCTTTCTCTCTCCTCTCCAACAACACACTTGGAAGTATATAATTGGCCTTTAGGAGACGACATGGGATGATGACGTCAATGTGATGTGGTGTACATGTGTCATACATTTTTAGTCAACCAAAGGCCTTATTTTTTAATGACATGTGTCACATATCATAGGCTGACACGTAGCACATGTGACATCATCCCGGTGGACATAGCCCGAAATATTTAAAGAAGTGCGCAAAGGGAATGTGTCAGGACACAAAGGCACATTGAGGAAACCAACCAAAAGCAGGTGGGTTGTCCCCATGGGACACGGTGACCCAACAGCATGACCCCGGTGGATGTCTAAAGGGTCATAGGCTTAAAGCACCGGGATAGAGAGAGATCTGGCATAAGCGTTGGCCCTAGGTCATTTCATGTAGAAATGAAACCAAGGACGCAAAGAATTAACAAAGGGAATTTGGCCCGCGAAGGGATTAAACAGGCTAAGGACCTAAAGGCCTTATCCAATGGTCACAAAGACCTAGCCCTATGGCAGAAAATAGGTAAAGGGCCAGAGAAAAAGGGGCTTAAGCTCAAAAAGGTGGAACTGTCAATTTTGGTTGTTAATTTAGCAATAAATCATAAGTTACATGTAGATAAAAATAGAAGAGGCACTGCTAAAACCTATAAAATGACATAATTTCTAAAAATAGAGAAATTAAGCAATTGAACTGGTAGAAAAGGATGATCAAGGTCAGAGAACCTGGTGAACACAGTTAGAGGACTGAAATAAATATGACAAAGTAAAATAATAAGGAAGCATGCAACAATACAAGAAAATAAATGAAGGCAAAATATCAAGTCAAATTCTTTATAAGCAGGATAAAAAATATTTTCATAGAAGCGATATGAGATATGGTGTGATCAAGTTGGATTGTTGTTGGTGTTTCTTAGTGATCATAGATTGTTAAAGGTGTTGACAATTACGAAATTTAATTGTTTTTTAAAGGTGAGAAGGAATTTATGGATCTATGATGAAAATGGATGAAAGATGAACTGATGAGTGTCAAGAAAGTTGTAGCTTTCAAAATCAAGGGTTGGTGCTCCTTACAGTGGGTGTTGGGAAATATTTTGGGTTGTAAATCCATTCATTTGTAGCTAAAAAATCAGGGAGTTGTAGCTTCTTGTTGGTTCTATCCAAATAATTGTAACAGTAAGTTGTAGCATACCCTATGAATGAATTGAAGAGCAGTTTTGAAAAATTATTTGTTCTTTGTGTGTTCCATTGAGATTAGTGATATTATTTCTTGTCATGCTTATTTCAATTAACTATTTAAGTATTTAATGGTGTCCCAACATAATTGCACAAAGTAAAAGAAATATTAAATTGGTAAAAAATTATCACAATACTCATTCATCCCCCTGAGTATTGTCATGGTTTCCAACAAATGGTATCAAATCGGGGTTACTTCAGATTAGTATAAGAGCTGGAATAAATATCAAGGACCTGGAAAACTAGGAAGGAGGATTTACCAACAGGGCACATATGTTCAATGGAACAAACTATGTGTTTTGGAAAGTGAGGATGAAGACCTACATTCAATCACTTGGAGTTGATGTGTGGTATTTTGTGGAAGAAGCATATCAAAGGCCTGCAACAGTGGTTACAAAATATCAAAAGTTGGAATTCACATGCAATGATAAAGCAATGAATGCCCTTCTTGCTAGCCTAACTGAATCAGATCTTGTCAAAGTAATCGACTACACATTTTTGAAATCTATCTAGGACAAGATGAGTAGTTGTTATGAAGGAGACAATAAGGTAAAGAAAGCTAAACTCCAAGGTTATAGGATACAATTTGAGTATTTAAGCATGCATGATGATGAAGATATTGTAAATTACTTTTTAAGAGTTGATGAATTTGTGAACACCATAAGAGGGCTTGATGAGAAACTAGATGAAGCTATGGTAGTTAAAAAACTATTAATATATCTTCGTGATAGGTTTAATTCCAAGGTGTCAGCCATTGAAGAAATGACCATTCAGATCACTCTCACTCTAGATCAACTACTTGATATACTCACTTCCTATGAGATGAGAATTTAGAAAGGTAATTTTTCAGCCAAATAATCAGCCTTCAAAGAAGAAAAGAAGTGGAAGGATGAGCATGATGACTCATGTTGTGAATCAAATGAAGAAGAGGAAAAATTTTTTAGGAACCTCAAGCGAGGATCAGGCAAGTATAAATGCAAGTTACGATTTAAATATTTTAATTGTGGCAAATTTGGTCACTATGCATCAAAGTTTCATGAAAATAAGAAGAAATATTATGATCCTAAAGAAAATTTTAAGAAAGTTCAAAAGGACAGAAAGAAGGCTAGGAAGAGAGATTTCAATGTTTAAGAGGAGAGCTCCTTGAAAAGTGAACCTTACAAATCCTCATATGATGACAAAGATGATGAGATCCCTAAATAATTTTTGTTGATGGCATATAAAATTTGCAAGTTGAGGTTAGTAATTATGGTGATGGAGAAGGATAAGTAGACCTTGAAGGTGAACTGGTAAGTGCTCTTAGTGAAATAGAAAGGCTAAGGAAGAAAAACAAGTCTCAGAAGGAGTCTTTGATAAAATAAAAAATTGAGGTTTTTGATCCATTTCTCTTGCAAATAAAAGAAGGAAGGAAGATCCAGGAATCCCTCAACCAGTAGTTGAATGGAAAGGTTCAAACATGTGAGATGCTAGAAGGAGAAATTGTGTTGCTAAGAAAGGAACTGGAGAAGGCTAAAACAAAACTAAGTTTTAGTCAGAATATTAGTAAAGGGGATGAGGATTTAAATGATATATTGGAAGCACAAATAGTCTCCTCGGATCATAGTGTTCTTGGCTTTAAATCTGAGTCCAACACAACAGTTGAATTAAAAGGTAAAAAGTCAATTACCTTTGTTCCAAAAAAGGAAGGGACTACAAGGCAGAAAAAGAAGATTACGCATTCAAAGAAAAATTAGCAACAACAAAAGAAAAACGTTGGCCAAGAAAATAAAACTGCCCAAAATTTATTCCAGCGCAAAAGACAACCTTCCAAGTACAATGATATTTTCCTAGGGTACTATTTCACATGCACGAATTATGGTCACATAGCAGCAAATTGCAAAGTTAATCTTTCTTACGGGAAGCTCATATCCAGAAGAATTTTTCAACAAAGGAAAAACAAACCCAGGTATAAAAATTATTTTTCTCCTCTAAATTATCAAGTGTAGTGCTTTGAATGTCAAAATTTTGGGCATATAGTAGTCAATTGCGGGCTTAAGGAGAAAAGGACAGAACCAATAATCAAGCAAATTGAACCCAACATCTAGAAAGAAAATGAGAAATCAAAGAAATGTGATATTGCTTTGTATGATCAAAACGGTGGGAGCCATTGGTATGTGGACAATGATTGTTCCCGACACATGTCAAGACACATAAGAAATTTTTTGACATGGAAACCAATTGACAAAAGTAATGTGACTTTTGGCAACAATTCTCTAGGCAAGATAATTGCAAAACGAGTGGCCAATCTATCAAATGCAAAAAAAAAATTATATGTTTATGTGTTGAAGCATAACCTAATTAGTGTATCTTCGATGCGTGATCAAGGGTATGATGTGATTTTTAAAGCTAACAGTTGTCCAATCAAGTCCACGGGCACATGTGAGATAGTTTTTGAAGATGTAAGAACATACAATAATGTTTATGTGCTCAAAGAAAAGACAGATAGGTGATGTTTGTAAAATAGGTATGGGAGTTAGATATGGCATAAAATACTTTGAAATCTAAACTTTGATCAAATAGCCAAGTTGAGCAAGAATAATGTTGTCAATTATTTTCCCAGACTTTCAAAACCAGAGAACTCAATTTGTAAATATTTCCAAATGGGAAAGAAAAATTGAGTTCAGTTCAAGGTAAAAGAGAACTCATCATCAAATCCATTGCAGATGGTGCACATGGATTTTTGTGGACCATCCAGAACATAATCAACCACGGGGAAATTATATTGTATGCTAATAATTGATGATTTCAATAGTATGATGTGGGTTTCCTTCATCAAAGAGAAATTGGAAGGTTTTGAGAAGTTTATAAGAGTTCAAAGTTATGGCTAAGAATGAAACGGGCTGCAAAATCAAAAGAATAATGTCATACAATGGAGGTGAGTTCACTTCAAAAAAAATTGATGAATTTGGTAAAAAGGATGGCATGAAAATACAATTTACAATAGCAGAGACTCCCCAACAAAATGGTATATCAAAAAGAGAAAACATATCAGTGCAGCAATTGGCCAAAGCGATGATGAACAAAAGGAATGTTCAACAGAGGTTATGGGAAGAAGTTATTCACACAACAATATTTATTATCAATAAATCTCATTTTAGACCAAACAGTGACAAAAATCCCTATGATTTGTGGCATGGAAGACTTGCAACAGTCAAACACTTCAAAGTTTTTGGTAGCAGATACTACATCAAGTGAAATGACGAGAAACTTGGAAAATTTTATGCAAGACCAATGAAGGCATTTTTCTGGGATATTCACACAACATCAAAGGATACATATGTTATAACAAAAACACCAAGAGGATTGGTGACTGTATTAATGTCGAGGTGTATGAATATGTTGAGCATGAAGAGAAACAACTGGTAAAAACTAGCGTTGATAAACCAATCAACATTAGTGAGGTGCATGATGAATCACCTGCAAAAGAATACGATGAAAAACCCTCCAATACTCAAGAAAAATATCCCCCAAGGTATGTACAAAAACACCACCCAGATGATCATATTTTTGGTGAATTAAATACTAGTGTGCAGATAAGAAGTGTAATATTCCTACTTAGCCTAAGCTAAGAGGAATATGCAATTTTGTCTCATTTTCTGTTGCATGAATAAATGAATAAAGGAGGACATGTAAAACTCCTAAAAGAATGAATAAATCAATGTCCATATGAACAAGGATAAATCTGGGCCATGTAAACAAATCACTTGCAGGTGTGAAAGGGGTTTGAGCTATGAGACTGCGTCAAGCTTGACCAAATCTACAGTGTTGTCTAGATACAATGTACCTCATGAAGGGACAACGCAGTTCTAGAAGGAGGCCCCTCATGTAAAAGGAGCTAACTCATCAAGGTGGTTTAGGGTTTGCAAGGGATTTCATCTTATAAAAGGAAGGGAAAGGCAGCAAGAGAAGTTTTTTGATTATCTATATTTCTGAGTATCTTGTCTATTTTAACAAATACCATTCTCTGCTATTCAGCTGAGAATAGTGTTGCTTAGCACTTGGGAGTTCCTATGCAGGTATTTCACCTCTTCCATTGAATATTCTTGGAGGAGTCTTGCTGATTTCATCCACTATCAGGCATTTGGCCAAGCTCTACTTCCAAATGCAACGTAGATCCAATGAGGATTTGGTTGCTTTTGTAGGCTGCAGCAAGTGGAACACTAGATTTGTTCAGATCTAGCTTGTACTGGTGCCTCTTCTCAGTGAGTGTGTCTTTTAACCTCCTGGAAGAGTGCATTAGTGGTTTAAGCTTCATATTTGTATCTTGGCATCAATCCAACTCAGTTATTCAAGCTACAACGCAATTTCCCTTGAGGGACTGCGTTATTTTCAGTAGAGGTTTTGCAGGGTGTTTTGATCCCATTTTTTATGAGAGATCTCTGGTGCTGGGCTTTGCCTTTCACTTTGGTGATCCATGGATTAGCTTGCTGATCCATGTTATGTATAGATATGATCTGTTTTAATGTAAATTCATCTTCAGAAATTTTTGAATAATATTGCAGATCTGCTACTTAAAACTCGGATCTACTCTTTGTATTGCATGATTTGGTCAAAACCCCAAGGGGATCTTGTAATAGAGCCTTTCTAGTGTACAGATCTGAAATGGATCTGATCTTTTGTACACAGATCTGCTCTAGATCTGAAGTGTAACATTCAGCTGCTGCAGCTCCATAAAATAACGTTGTTAAGCCATTTTGCAGTATATACATGTGTTGCAGCCTTCTTTTCTGAAGATTTCCTTCTCTCTTGTCTTCTGTATTCTACTGTATAATGTAATATCATCATTATAAATCTGATTTGCTACTGTATATTCAAATTTGATCTCATTTTATGGCCTCCTTCTCATGCTTTGCAAGACTACATTATTTCTGCAGCAGTTTGTTGTACATATCTACAACCCCTCTTGTAGGGTGTTTTTCAGCTAGACTAGGTGGTGGGAGATCTGTTTACCACACCTAGTTTGATTTTTTTTTTCTCCCCCTTTGGATCTAGACCCCAGATATACTGATCTAAGGGATCCAAGGGATACAAACTCATTTCTATGCACAAATTTCCCAGAAGTGCGTCATTTCAATAAGCACTGCTCTGTAATCCCATTTTGGGATATTACAGTGGTATCAGAGCTCCTTTCTTGGCATATCTTGTGCTTTCATTGAAGAGACAAAGCCATCATGCATTCATAAGAAGAAGAGCCTCTTACTAAGAGGGAGAAGAGGTATCAAAATAGAAGCCACAAGAAATTTGATTACACCACTGATGATCAAGACAAGAGTAAAGCCCCTGATATTGGAAGTGATAAGGAAGGAGAGGAGTTTGCAAGAACTCTTTTGGTGGCCATGCAAGATCTTGCTAGAGAGATCAAAGAGATGAGAATGTACAAGATGAAGGAATCTCCTGGGAGATTTCATCCTGGGGAAAGCTCTGGCATGTCTCACCACTGGAATGGTCAACCAGTGAACTAGCCACAAGCTCCAAAAGCTCCACAACGCTCTACTATGCCTACCTTCTTGGTTGTGGAGAATGAAGGGCCATAAGAGCAAGCATCCCTTGAAGACTAATTTGAGTAATATGACTCTCAGAATCAGAGATTCAAGGACCACTTGATTTTTCAAGAGTTTTTTCACCTCAAGGACAAAAGAAGACCAAGGCACCAATATAGAGATGGTGGATTCTTTCAAAACCATGATAGACATCCCTCTATGGGCAGATTATTTTTGCCCAAGTTTGATGGGTCATCCACTAGTTCTGCCAAGGCATGGGTAGAAAATATGGATATCTATTTTCAGTTGAACAAGGTCCCTGAGATTGAAGCCATCAAGATTGCAGCACTGCACTTTGAAGGTGAAGCACACAATTAGTGGTTCCATGGGTTGTCTACATTGGGCCATGCCAATGTGACTGCCTTTTCTGAATTCACTAGAAGACTGGTGGAGAGGTTCGACAGAAAGGATCCACAATCACCTTTCATGAGCCTTGCAAAGTTGAAGCAGTCAGGATATGCAGAAACTTATATCTTTGAGTTTCTGAGATTATCTGTTATGGTTCCTGATCTGTCTACAGCAAGGAGGGTGTACATGTTCATCGATGGATTGGATGAGCCTTTGCATGGGTTGGTTAAATCTACCAAGCCCACCACTCTGCATGATGCCATTGAGAGGGCTAGAGACCTCCAATATGCCTTGCCAAAAGCAAAGGCAACCTTTTAGAACAAGGCCCCTTACCTTTCTAAAGGGAAGGAAGAGAAAGTTGCTCCTTCCAAGGAGAGCTCATTCAAGAAGCCTCTTGATATTGAATTCAGGAGGGAGCTGAGGAAGCAGAGACTATGTTTCACTTGCCAAGAGTCATGGGCACCTAGGCATAGATGTGCTGCTAGGAAAGCACACTACATAGAAATCTTCTCAGATTTTCAGGAGAAAGAAGAAAATGATGAACCAGGAAGAGGTCACAGTGCTAAAAATTTTGAGGGAGATCCAATACCATCTGGAGATGGGAATGGAGCCTTTGCTCCAATATGAGGAACTCTTGCATCTTTGAGAGGAGTACCTAAGTACTTGAACTTAAGAGTACAAGGTTCAATCATGAATCAGAGGGTTTATGTACTGATTGATAGTGGGGAAACCCACAACTTTATTGATGCTCATCTTGTACAGAGGAGGGAAATACCCACTGATACTTTTAAGGGATTCTTTGTTTTGGTCCCAGGAGATAGGAAAATGCAATGCATGCATTATGTCCCATCACTCTCAGTCACTATGGGGTCCTACACCTTGGTGGATCACTTTTTTGTAGTTGACATACCATACACCAATATCATTTTGGGTGTCCAATGGTTGATTACCTTGGGAAAGGTCACCACTGATTGGAAGGCTTTGAAAATGGAGTGGGTGGACATGAAGAGTGGTAAACCATAGATGATCCAAGGCATGCATACTTACCCTTCACCTAGCACTTCCACACAAACAACAGAGATGGATTTGTGCAGTGGAAGCAAGGATCTCACGGTCCCTTCTCTTATGTTCATGAGAATTCTGCAAGGGACATTCCTATCCAGTGGCAAACCACCTAGGAGGCCACCAGATTCAGATCTTGTGGGGAAGGCCTCACAAAGTGCTGCTCCAAATTTATATCCAAGAGGGATTGGAGCAATGGGAGACCAAGCTATAGCACTAGAGGGCTTGGGACAGCTCAAGAGTGAGGGGTATCTTCTCCCTGCATCACTATCACCCCCTCTCTTTTCTAGATCTACGTTGTGGGTGGAGAATAATGGGAGGATCAGCCTTCCAACACACATATTTGGCATGATATATTTCAAAGAAGAGATCAGCAACATGACAGGCACTTCCATGGATGTATCATCAGCGCTATCATTGTTGAACAGTGTGGATCTGTATTGGAAATTTCAACTGCTTGTAGAGTATTCCAAAGATCTCCACACATGTATGATACTAGATGAAATGCAGCAAGAAGAGGGCTACTTAGTCCAAGGGGGAGTCATTTATCATCATGGTAGGGTCTTCCTAGCTAGAGCTTCCAAGCTCAAGTAGAAGATACTACAAGGGGCACACAAAGAATTCTTTCTCAGCCATATGCATTCAATGAAGATCTACACCCTGATCATGAGGAGCTTTGATTGGGAAGGCTTGAGAGAGGAACTACATCAGCACTTTCAAGAGTGCATGAGATATGTGTAGTTGGGACAGCCAATGGACTCTATGCAAGAGTCATTTCAGCCATTTCTTACTTCTTTTGAGAGATGAGGAATGCCCATGCACAACTCCATGTGTATGAGAAACTTTGATGGTAAAAGATCTGATCATGTAGAGAAAACTTTATTTTCTGATTTGTCACATTATTTTACCATGTTTTTGTAGGATATGACTCCTAAAGGGAGTGATATATCATGTGGATCTCATGGCTTTTGGTGGGCCAATAGAAATTTTCAACTTGGCCACTCCCTTGTTGTGCAAAGGGAGATTTCTTTCCATGATGGGTGCTTTCCAAAGGCACCAAACATATCTGACACCTTCAGCCATGTTAAGATGACTCATGTAGCAAATGTGTGGTGGGAATGTCACTTGCCACACCTTAATCTAATGCAGGCAGGGAATGCACACTGGCATCACATGTGGGATTTTGACCCACCTCCTCAAGCTCAGATTTCTATTTGCATATATGCAGTTTTGCTTCCATACTTGGATGATATAGTTGTATTGTTTATGGGATTGTATGGAGGGAGAATGGGCAGTTTTTATGTACCACATGGAATGGAACTTCTCCTTGCACCTCATGCTACATGTTTTAGAGGAAGCATTGCTCCAGCCATGCTTATTTCTATTGAATTTTTCACTCCTTTTGGGATGGACTATGTACATCTTATGATGCCCTTGGAGGAACAATTCATGATGTATTGGCTTGATGAACACTTGGCTTATGATGAGAACTTGATCCTTGATGGTGTCATCAATGGAGGAGGGGAAGTACTACAGCTCTCACCCTATCAGTTGCTTGAGGCCAAGCAACATTTTGGAGGGGAGGACTGTAATATTCCTACTTAACCTAAGCTAAGAGGAATATGCAATTTTGTCTCATTTTGTGTTGCATGAATAAATGAATAAACGAGGACATGTAAAACTCCTAAAAGAATGAATAAATCAATGCCCATATGAACAAGGATAAATCTGGGCCATGTAAACAAATCACTTTTAGGTGTGAAAGGGGTTTGAGCTATGAGACTGGGTCAACCTTGACCAAATCTACAGCACTGTCTAGATACAATGTACCTCATGAAGGAACAACGCAGTTCTAGAAGGAGGCCCCTCATGTGAAAGGAGATAACTCATCAAGGTGGTTTAGGGTTTGCAAAGGCTTTCATCTTATAAAAGGAAGGGGAAGGCAGCAAGATAAGTTTGTTGATTTTCTATATTTCTGAGTATCTTGTCTGTTTAGACAAATACTATTCTCTGTTGTTCAACTAAGAATAGTGATGATTAGCACTTGGGAGTTCCTATGTAGGGATTTCACCTCTTCCATTGAGGATTATTGGAGGAGTCTTGCTGATTTCATCCACTATCAGGCATTTGGCCAAGCTCTACTTCCAACTGCAACGCAGATCCAGTGAGGGCTTGGTTGCTTTTGTAGGTTGCAGCAAGTGGAACACTAGATCTGTTCAGATCTAGCTTGTACTAGTGCATCTTCTCAGTGAGTGAGTATTTTAACCTCCTGGAAGAGTGCATTAGTGGTTTGAGCTTTAGATTTGTATCTTGGCATCAAGCCAACTCAGTTATTCAAGCTACAGCGCAATTTCCTTTGAGGGACTGCGTTATTTTCAGTAGAGGTTTTGCAGGGTGTTTTGATCCCATTTTTTATGAGAGATCTCTGGTGCTGGGCTTTGCCTTTCACTTTGGTGATCCATGGATTATCTTGCTGATCCATGTTTTGTATGGATATGATCTGTTTTAATGTAAATTCATCTTCAGAAATTTCTGAATAATATTACAGATCTGCTACTTAAAACTCAAATCTACTCTTTGTATTGCATGATTTGGTCAAAACCCCAAGGGGATCTTGTAATAGAGCCTTTCTAGTGTAAAAATCTGAAATGGATCTGATATTTTATACACAGATTTTCTCTAGATCTGAAGTGTAAAATTCATCTGCTGCAGCTCCATAAAATAAAATTGTTAAGCCATTTTTCAGTATATACATGTGTTGCAGCCTTCTTTTCTGAAGATTTCCTTCTCTCTTGTCTTCTGTATTCTACTGTATAATGTAAGAGCATCATTACAAATCTGATTTACTGCTGTATATTCAAATTTGATCTTATTTTATGGCCTCTTGCTCATGCTTTGCAAGACTACGTTATTTCTGAAGCAGTTTGTTGTACATAGCTGCAGCCCCTCTTGTAGGGTGTTTTTCAGTTAGACTAGGTGGTGGGAGATCTGTTTACCACACCTAGTTTGATTTTTTTTTCTCCCCATTTGGATCTAAACCTCAAATCTACTTATATAAGGGATCCAAGGGCTAAAAAATCATTTATGTGCACAGATTTCCCAGAAGTGCGTTATTTCAGTAAGCACTGTTGTGCAATCCCATTTTGGGATATTACAAGATGGAAGTTGTTAAATCCCCCAGCACAAGCACATGTTTCCCTATTTTCCATGTATGAACCAAAATATTTTGTACAATCAAGTAAAGAACAACATTGGTTAAAATAAATGAATGGAGAAGTGGATCAAATCGAGAAAAATCGGACATGGTAACTTGTTCGAAGACCTGCTAATAAGAATGACATTGGCACAAAGTGGGTTTTCATGAATAGATTAAATGACCATGGAGAAGTGGTAAGAAACAAGGCTAGATTGGTATGCAAAGGCTATGCTCAAATAGAAGGTTTAGATTTTGATGAAACTTTTTCTCCTATTGCTAGATTAGAAGAAATAAGAATGTTTTTGGAATTTTATTATTTTAAGAAATTCAAAATCTATCAAATGGAAGTAAATTTTTCTTTTCCCAATGGAGAAGTACAAGAGGGAGTGTACGTAGAGCAGTCATAAGGTTTTTAGTTAACAAAGAAACCAAATTATGTTTGCGGACTCAAGAAGGCCTTGTATGTCTCAAGCAAGCTCCTAGGGCTTGGTATTCCAAGCTAGACAGTTACCTGCTCAAGTGTGGATTCAAAAGAGGTGTAGATGACAATAACATATATTTCAAAGCAAAGGATGGAAAACTTATAGTTATGGTCGCATGTGTTTATAACATCATATTTTCCATTCATTCAAATTTTTTGACCAATGATTTTTCAGTTGATATGAAGGTCAAGTTTGAGATGTCTATGCTTGGAGAGCTATCCTACTTCTTTGGCTTAAAGTTTTCACAAACACACAAAGTAATTTTTGTCTCTCAAATAAAGTATCTCAAAGAAGTGAGAACTCCAATGGTGACAGGTTTCAAGATTATCAAGATGGATGAATCTCCACTAGTGGACCAAACCTTATATAGATCCATCATTGGAAGCCTCTTATATTTTAAAACATCAATATCGGACATCATGTAGGTTGTTTCTATAGTTGAAAGATTTCAAGCAGTTCCCAGACAAAGGCATCGACTAGCATCCAAGAGGATTCTTAGATATCTCAGACCAATAGTGGAATATGGAATATGGTACCCCAGAGGTAAATATTTTTCATTTGTTGTTTATACCAATTTTTATTGGGTGGGTGATGTAGATGATTGAAAGAGCACAAGTGGCAGTGCTTTCTTTCTTGGAGATTATCTAGTAGAATGGTTGAGCAAGAACCAAGGTTCCATTTCCTTATCTACAACTGAAGCGGAGTATATTGTTGTAGCATCTTGTTGTACTCAACTTCTTTAGATGAAGCAAACCTTACAGGATGTACAAGTGTTTTATGATCAACCGAACCCCATCATATATGACAACACGAGTGCCATAAGTATTTCCAAGAATCCAGTTTTTCACCCCAATACAAAGCATATTCCCATCAAGTAACACTTATAAAGAGAGCAAGTTGCAGCTCGTATTGTGAAGTTTGAGTATGTTCCTACAAAAGGACAAGTTTTTGATATTTTCCCCAATCCACTTCCTAGAGAAAAATTTTAATATTTGAGGTAAATATTGGGAGTTATTCCTCTTGCCTCCCCTCGCTAGGTCTCCCTTTAAGAAGAATAAAGGCAGTATTTGTACCTTCAACATATCAAATTTAAGTTTTTAGGTCCATAGGATCCACATGACAGAGCATGATCATTAACAGAAAGAGCATGGTGATAAGGGGAATATGGTTGTGTCTCTGATGTTAATTTCAAAAGGGGAGAATAGTAATAAAATAAAACCAATAAAAGGATAGATACATGGTGATCGAAAAAAATAAAGGGGGAGAGATAATAATGATAAAGCAAAGAATAAAAAGAGAGGTGCATCTTAGGGGGAGAAACACTCAAAAGAAACAATTATCCATGCACTCAAAAGAAACAATTATCCTTAATGAGGATGTTTTGTTTGATATTAGTGTTTCCATCAATGCTGAAGGGGGAGATTGTTGAAATATGTTTTCATTTATGGAAACATGATGATGTCAGCAGGGTGTCCATTGAGGCAATAGGTGGCACAGGTGTCAAATAAGGTCTCAGGAAGCAGCCTTAAGTAGCAACACGAATCAGCATGGTAGCAATAATTGTGTTCATATTTGGAGCCAGTTTGGTGTGGAACATCACCTCAAACATAGGTCATACCCATTCAGATGGAAAGAGATCTGAAAGATATTTCCAGTGATATGTGGAAGTCTTAAAATGGCCTCCTGGTTCAAAATATAGAGCTAGTCAAACATAGTAGATGTAAAAGGTAGTTGGATGAGCTTTTGGCACATAGCCAAAGATGGCACAAGTGCCAAACCCGGTGGCAAAGCATAGAAGAGCTAACAAACAAAGGACCGGGTTGACATAGAATGACAGCATAGAAACGAGGGGCATTTCTATTGGTTGTTGGTGGATCCCACCTCGTGATCTTTCCCAGCGGTATTACCCTGACAGTATGGTTATGGCACACAATTCTTAACGTCAGGATGAATGGATCATGATGACACCAACATATGGTGCCATCTCGATAGAATTATCCCAATGGTATAGCCACAACAAAGCCTTAAGGCTTACAAAGCGAAATCATTCGAAGACAGGGCGCCAGAGAGTCGAGCAATGAGGAGTTGACCAAGAGGTCCCCACTACGACAGCTCAGCCCACTAAGGGCGAGCCCAAAAAAATTTTGTTGGAAATACTGAGAGTGGGGGTGAATCAATACTCCTTTCAATTAGTATTATTATTAATTTAATGAATAGATCTATGGATTATCCATAGTGTCATCAAACAATGGTCGACATTTCGAATCCCAACGAGGATCCATCTTCAGGAAAATATGATAAATGAAAAGTGAAAGAAGGGCGCAGAGGACAACGTTTATATATAGTGAAAAGAGGAGAAAAGAAAGAGCCGACAGACTAATTAATATTTTGTTATTTATAATTTAATGAATTTATTTTATTATTATTATTTTAAATTAATATATATATATATATATATATATATATATATATATATATATATATTTAATAAATTTAATAGAATATATGCTAACATATTAACTAATTAAATAATTATTATTATTAATAAAATTCTATCGTAAGTGATAACCCTAAAGTTTAAAAAAGAAAAAAAATTATAAAAGAATATATATTCATTAACTTAATAATTATTATTATTAATTAATAAAAATTTTAAATTTTTATTAATTGCTTAATTGTAAGTTACTAAAATTTTTAAATTTTTCTCCAATTAATTGTTTAATCGTAAGTAATTAAATTTTGTATGTTTAATATAACTTACTTAAATTAATTAAATTAATAATATAAGGGTTAAATCCTAATCTTAATTTTTAGGGAAGAAACCCTAAAAATACTAGAAAGAATTATTTACAAATTATTAATTAATTAACAAAATTAATATTTTAATAAAAATAAATAATAGCTTACTTTAATTAGTATTAACATTCATTAATTCAAATAAGTAAATGAATGTAAATAAAATAAAATTAGCCATTATTTATAATTATTATAAATTAATTCTATTAATCATTATTTATTTAATTAAAATTCAATCCTACCTAATTTAATATTAAATATGATCATTATTAAATATATTTTTATTATTTTTATTTTTATTAAAAACTTTAGATACTAATAATTATTATTAATTAATTAATTTTTATTAATAGAAAATAAAAATTAATTAGTAAGGATAATTATTTGTTGTAGAGGTAAATCCCCTCTACGGACAGAGGCGATCTCTACTAGCCCAGATCGGGTCTAGCAACAATCATACCACGCTAAGGTGCAAGTTCCTAATATCAATAGACCAACTTGCGATGAAGGCCTACCTCAAGTCCAACGCTGTTGTTTGTAGAGAAGATGGCGCTCCCGTTTCCTTGCTCCAGCAGATCACAATCCTCTCGCTTGCCGCGATCGAACACCTGCACACACAAGAAACACGACAAACACAAGCGTAAAATCCGATATATGCAATTATGTATCAGTCAGAGAAGACACAACTCATGATCATAATGAACAATACGAGTGGAACCATAACCAATAGTCGCTTATCATTAATTCATACAAAGGAAAATACAACCTGGCTCTGACGCTGAACCTTCCTTCGGTGGGTCGTCAACGGAATACGTCTTGGTAAAGCTTGTCGAGAATGGGGACAAGCCTCTCTCTTCGATCGTCAATCTCCTTGCTATTGATTTGGCACTACGAGGACTATCAAAGCTCTTGCAGCATTCTTTAGGCTATGAAGGCTCTTGGAGACTAGCTTGCAAAGGAAATGGCAAGCTTATATAGATGGTGGAAGGGGAGTTGGGATCCCTACAATCATGGGATTGGCCCTATCCTCAAGGAAGCTTCCATGAGAGGTGGAAAACTACTTCCTCTACATGGAGAACCGGAGCCAAACGTCCCAACTTGATTTAGAGTCTAGTTCAGGAGTTTTTTGGAGTCAATCTTCCGCCATTTATTTTTTAAAAACACTCCTTATTAAGCCTGGCGCGGGTACAACACTGAGACAGTGCGCTAGTTGGCGCGCCCTCTTTGGAGGATTTCCCCCATTGGTGCAGGTATGACACTGAGAATTCGTGCCAAGGATAAAAAGGCTATTTTTAGGGTTTTTCACAAGGAGTTGTCTTCAGAGGAATGAAATTCCATGTCTAGGGGAATGCCATGAAAGTGTTTTCAGATCATGTCACTGCTCACAGGTCACGGAATAAGCCCTCCAATGTGCAGGATGGGGAATTGCAGGGACGGTGACAAATTGTTGTGTAACAGATGCCCCCTAAAGCACGAGGCCCGAAAGAGAGAGAGGGGTGAAATGCTTTACGAGAACGTGTTCAACTGAAAACACTGCCATCGGAAAACCTGCGTAGAGAAGTACAACTGATATCTCAAATACATGATATATGCGGTATGGGCGTAGCCATCCATAACATAATATACAAGAATCCAGATCCAAGGCATGGACGCATCCATCCAGTAAGGATCGATAAAAGAGACTCAGGTATGGTCGCAGCCATCCAATCAGTGAGTCATGTAACCAATCATAATAATCCACAAAATTGCAGCCTAGATCCTAACACACAAAATCCAGGGTCTTGCGCTCCATCTCAACCCGAAAAAAGTACAAGTTCAAGCATGCAAATAAGTGAGCTAAAGTCGAACATGCAAGAACATCGCTTGATTACCATCCAATGATGAAAGTTGTTAACAGAAGCGAGAGGTACCACCAATAATGACAATGGTCCTCAAGGTAATATAGGTACAATCTACGGCATGTGAATCAGTGAGCTAGCGTCGAACACCCGTAGAATCACTCGATCGGAGGCCAATGATGAAAACCTCACGTCAAACGTGAAGAACATCATTGAGCATCATGACTCCAAAATTGCAGAGGATTCTCTAGATCGACTTCCTAGATAATGAGCGTAGAAGTCGAAAGAATGGTATAGTGAAAGGTGGGCCATAATGTTTCCCGTAACGGCCCATTGAAGACGAGAGGAACATAATGTCTTTGTGAATCAAGATCATATGAGAATCAAAGGAAGGTTGAAATTTGCAGAGGTCAACTTCTCTTGAACATATGGGCGGCACGACAGTGGATTTGGTAGTATTTGACATCAAAAGATCAGAGGTCATGATGATGAGGCAAAGATCAAATGATAGGCCAAAAAGGATCACCCAAACCCACGGAGGCAAGTGAAAAACGAGATGAGATGTCCCCAACCCGACACGAATGCAGACAAGTGCCATGTTCAAGAGCGACATACTGCCGACACGACAATGATGTTGGTTCCATTTTCCCCCACCATTTCGGTGAGTACCTCTTTATTTTTACACAAGCTTGAAGAGGATACCATATGCTTGTCATATAAATCCGTCCTTCGGACGAATCCATCCTAGTACATTTAACGAGCCCTAGGAAGGAGGAACGAATCTGGTCATTACGGCCCGTTTCCGATGTCATCGAGAGTTTGTGAGTCTGACAAAGAACTGAGCGTCACTGTATTTAGAGTTTGAAAGGACAGCGGAAAAGTAAACTCCAAAGGTCCCTTTTCGTAAATAGTTCCTTAGATCAGAAAAGGTGAAAACTATGTCTGAGAAAACCTCCTAGTCGCGATAGGCTAGGGTATTCCTTTTTCGTAAGTAAACTATCCCAGCCCGAAAAATGGGTAAACGTATACTGGGTAGATGTCATTTCGTAGCCACTTTAACGAGATCAAAACGACAAGCGACTCGGCAATCTTTTCATGTTTAGAGAGTCAGAAAAGAGTTGAAAGTTGACTCCTCCTGGAGGAACGAGTGGTATAAAGGGTATGTTGGTTAGGTAATGGTGCAAACGCTCAAAACAAGTAAAGGTTAAGAGGTACAGCTAACAAAGACCACTCATCGGCGGTTCCTCGAGCAGTTGAAGCAGCAGGGTGAGGCATGATGTTGGCAGATAGTGATGATGGAATGAGAAAACCAAGGCTCATCTGGAAAAATAGGATGAGAAAATGGCAATCATAAGAGGTAAAATGGAGAAGGTTTCATTTTTACACAAGCTTGAAATCAAGAAACTTTGCTTCAAGTTGGTTTCATTTTTACACAAGCTTGAAACAAAGATAAGCTATGCTTGAAACTGGATTCATTTTTACACAAGCTTGAAATGGAAACAAACTATGCTTGAAAAAAGTAAGCATGCCCCCAGCATGGTGATCCAACTCTAGGTACATGCACCCCAAGCTTCAGTCCATATGAAAGGCAGATGGAGTGAAGGTTCAAGTTACGAGATCAAGAGACCGACTCGACTGGGATTTTACGAGATCTTGTCAAAGACTCGAATTGAACAGGAAAGTGTTTCATTGTTTTAACAAGGTTGACACATTAAAATAACTATCCTCAGGACACCTTGTTTCATGGTTTAAGGAGATTGGCATAAGACAAGGAACTCTGATCCCCAACTTGTTTCATTTTTTAAGGAGATTGACACAAGAAAACGAACTGTGCTCGGACAACCTTGTTTCATTTTTTAAGGATCTTGACACAAGACAAGGAACTCTACCCCGACCGGCTTGTTTCATTTTTTAAGGAGCTTGACACAAGAAAACGAACTATGCTCCGATGACCTTGTTTCATTTTTTAAGGAGCTTGACACAAGACAAGGAATTGTGCTCTGACCAGCTTGTTTCATTTTTTAAGGAGCTTGACACAAGAAAATGAACTGTGCTCTGATGACCTTGTTTCATTTTTTAAGGAGCTTGACACAAGACAAGGAACTGTGCTCCAATGACCTTGTTTCATTTTTTAAGGAGCTTGACACAAGACAAGGAACTGTGCTCCGATGACCTTGTTTCATTTCTTAAGGAGCTTGACACAAGAAAAAGAACTCTACTCCGGTGAGCTCAACGGAGGAGGCTCAAGAGAGAGATGACCAGATACATCACGCTCTAGACAATTGGACATTTCCCCAGGCTGGGCATGAAGGAGGAACGATGATGTCCATCGCTCCAAGGCAGCTCCTCAAGAGACATTGTTTCAACAATGGCTTCGTTAGAGGGGAAAATCTCTTTAAGAGGATCAGCCGAGTCGGCCTCGCCAAGCCAAGGGGATTGGTAATAGATATCTAAATCCATGCTCAAGCGAGCATGTTGAGAAGGAGGAGGATTGGATGCGGCGACAATTTCACAGTAATTAATCTCTACTGGATTTAAGGGCATCGATTCTCAAAACTCAGTCACCTATTCAGGAAAAGGGATGATCCATGGTTCGTCATACCTAGAGATCATATTAACTTGAACGGTGTGCGGTGGTGGTGCGGGAAAAATACCCATGAGGACGGGGTCCTTGAAGAGACCGGGTCCTACACTACCAGGGGGATTGGGGATCTAATCCTCATAAGGAACATTGTTCTCAGAGGTGGAGGTGAAGAAATACAACTGATCCACAGTAACGATTTTGCCCTCATGAGGGAATTTAAGAAGTCGGAAGAGGGTGGATGGCATGCATAACATTGCGTGAGTCCAACTGTGGCTGAGAATCAGGTTGTAGTTAAGCTTGGCATCAACCACTTCTACTTCTACGCTGACTGGCTTCCCCTGTAACGTAATCGGAAAACTCTCGAGAACACTCAGGGGTTTTGATTCCCGACCATCAAATGCCTCTAAGGCATTGGGAGATGATGAAAGCGCTGGAGAGCCAATGGCCTTCCAGCAGGCAGACGACATGACACAGGTAGAAGCACCTTCATCCACAACGGCCCTATGGATGTTAAGACTGCTGATCCCGACTTGGATCACAAGAACAATTTGATGCGGAAGTCAGGGGGTAAAGTTTTCTAGGTTGAAGGTGAGAAGACTAGAATCAGTGGGATCGATTCCATCGATTGCAGACAACAGAGCTTTCCGTTGTGAAGGGAAACTTTGAATGACTTCCAATGCAAACATAGCAGAAGGTGCCTGAGCCAAATCCTCAACAATACTGTAGTGCTGAGCGGCACGGGCATTTGGATTGTAGGAAGACCTTCGTATAACACCTTTAGAATGTGGCCTCACAACAGGTTCAACAGATCACAATCCTCTCGCTTGCCGTGATCGAACACCTGCACACACAAGAAACATGACAAACACAAGCGTAAAACCCGATATATGCAATTATGTATCAGTTAGAGAAGACACAAATCATGATCATAATGAACAATACGAGTGGAACCATAACCAATAGTCGCTTATCATTAAATCATACAAAGGAAAATACAACCAGGCTCTGACGCTGAATCTTCCTTCGGCGGGTCGTCAACGGAATACGTCTCAGTAAAGCTTGTCGGGAATGGGGACAAGCCTCCTTGCTACTGATTTGGCACTATGAGGACTATTGTAGCATTCTTTAGGCTATGAAGGCTCTTGGAGACTAGCTTGCAAAGGGAAATGGCAAGCTTATATAGATGGTGGAAGGGGAGTTGGGATCCTGATGTGGGTTGACCTATATCAAGGAAGCTTCCATGAGAGGTGGAAAACTACTTCCTCTACATGGAGAACCGGAGCCAAACGTCCCAACTCGATTTAGAGTCCAGTTCAGGAGTTTTTTGGAGTCAATCTTCTGCCATTTATTTTTTTTAAAAACTCCTTATTAAGCCTGGCGTGGGTACAACACTGAGACAGTGCGCTAGTTGGCGCGCCCTCTTTGGAGGATTTCCCCCATTGGCACGGGTATGACACTGAGAAGTTGCGCCAAGGATAAAAAGTCTATTTTTAGGGTTTTTCACAAGGAGTTGTTTTCAGAGGAATGAAATTCCATGTCTAGGGGAATGCCATGAAAGTGTTTTCAGATCATGTCACTGCTCACAGGTCACGGAATAAGCCCTCCAATGTGTGGGACGGAGAATTGCAAGGACGGTGACAAATTGTTGTGTAATATTATTAAAAGTAAAAAAATATAATTAGATGCTCATAAATACCAAACTCTAAAAAATATTTATGAAGGAGAACAAACCTGTGATATATTACCTGGGTAGAAGACGAGCTCTAGTAGCACATATGTCGAATTAGAGGCCACCAACTGTCACTAATCTTGAATCCTCCATCCCTATTAATGTTATGTGGGTGTTTCATAATCTCGAGCGCTTCTCTAAATTTTTTTCTTCGATAGTGATCCTCCTTGGCAATGATCTTAGCATCCTCCAGACGTAAGTGATGTTTAGTTTTTTAGGAGTGCTCAGCAAGGGCCTAAGTGCGACATCGCTCATGCTTAATATCGGCACCATGCTCCTTAAGACGCTTTTGAAGAGAGCACCCAGTTTCACCAATGTAACTCTTCCCGCATGAACAGACAATCTTGTAAACACCTTTAAGCTACTCATGACTAATACTATCCTTAACTGACCCCATTTTTTCCTAATGGTTCCTACTGCTAAAAATTGCGCAAAAATATCATCTCTTCTCAAAACCTTGGTGATCTTATCCATAACGTCGACCACTGTTTGATGGCACTGTGGATAATCCGAAGATCTCTTCATTAAATGATAACCATAGAATCTTGAAAACAACAATTATTATTAATCTTTCAGAACATTGTTTAATCTTCAATTATTAGCAGTGTTTGTACAATGATAGCAGTAAACAAAAGGAACACAAATGCACACAGTTTTTAAGGTGGAAACCCCCTCCGGGAAAAAAATCACATAAATTATTTTCTAATAATTCTTCAATATTCAACTCCAATTGAAAAGAAAGCTCCAACTTCCTAAAATCTAGAAAAAAATTCTTCTCCAGCTCCCATTGGATGGAGGCTCCAACGCCCGAGATTCTTCAGTAGTCAACTGAATGAATGCCCCAACACCCAATGAGCTACAACTCACCCTAGCACCACCCTACCACCCTAAATTTTTCACAAGATTGAACCTGTTGGTGACTTCATGCACTATCCTAGCACCACCCTACCACCCTATAGAAGAATAAAACAAGAATGAACTCTCGTACCAGGGAAAATGGTCCACTTTACAATGATATAGAATGATGTAGAAGAAGAAGACACAGTAGACCATAACCCCAACTATGACACAATACCTAATGATGATCCTAGACCTCCCGACACTACCTCTTCAATTCTTGGCAGATAGACACTTGTACAAATTTTACAATGATACCTTTCCAATGACTGTATGTTGTGCTGCCCACGTGAAGACTTCATGTGGTGAACTTCTTGCTGATGTTCTGCACCTTGATTGGTGTTCTTTTCATGCTACCCTTTCTCACTCTTCAGAACATTAGATCATGCATTGAGTCTTATATTGATGAATATATAATACCTACAAAAATTCTTCAAGGAAATACCCATGACATGATAATAGCAAAACTTACCTCATCCTGCAAAGCATAACGGTCAGTGCTAAAAAAAACAAAACAAAAATTAGAATACAAAGAACCTAATGCAATTAAGAGATGAACATGCATATACATAATATAATTACCTGGAGCTTACCTCTATTGCACCTTGCTTTGCTTTGTTGCCCTAGAAATTTTGGTCCTTCGCAGCCCTTGACAGCACATGATTTAGCTTTTTCTTGCCTTCTAGGAGCTTGATATTGAATCTGGTGTATCTCTATTATTTTAGATCCCCAATATGTGATTTTTGGTCCTATAGTAGTCCTCTGAGTCTTCTTTCCAATGCCACATGTCTGACCCAATTTTGATTCTTCAAGACAAATTTATGCTCAATCTCTCACAATGACCTAATTATGGACTGGTTCAGTAGAGCGAACTTGTACAGTGTTCCACATGTCACTGTTTCCTCATTCGGCTCTAAAAATGATATCAAAAAACCTACAGTTCGTGCACTATCTTCCACTTTTTAAATAATTCCAATTTGATACATAGAGAGAGAGTTATGACGATTTTCCCAAGGTCACCTCTTTGAGATAAAGTTCAGGAGCTTGCAAAAACCATAACTTCCACAGATCATACCTCTGAAAATGTTGTGAAGCATGATCTGAAATTTTTACGCGAGCTTCCTCGGGATTTCAGCTTTGCATGATAAACATTTCAGCCTCTAAAACTTCGTAGAAAAAAAATTATAGCGAAAATTCCACGATGCCCTATTTCAAGTAGTGAAATCCCTACATGGGGAGGATATGAGGATCACAATTTATATAAATGCTTAGGTTGAAAGGGTCTTCAACAAGTGAACGTGAGAGGGATTTTAGGAGCTTAAAAATTATTAATTATTGACTATTCAATGACCACAACCAATTATTAGTGTCATGCCACAACCCCATGGGGTTTTATCCCGCTAACTTGGGTTACTAACTTCAAACATGAATATCTCTCAAACGGTGAAGAATTATGTGGCGTGCAATATATCAACCGAAACGTCTTGAAAATTATAAACCATAAAAAATATCCTTGACTCAGAATATATTAATTTGGTAGGTCAAAATTCCCATTCAAGAATGGGGGTAGCCCCTGGTGCTGCTTGGGTTGACATCAATGACAACCACTGATCAACAATCTCCCCCTTCGGAATTGATGGTAACACACGTACTCCCATTGCGATCATGACACCTCTCCCTATAAAATTCTCTCCCCCTTTGACATCAATGGAAAAGGATAACTCCCCCTGACACACAACCATCCTGCGGACCTGTAAACACTTCCACTCCCCCTCTATATTCTGAATAAGGAAAATATAATGAGAACTTGGGAGAATCCAAAGCTTATGGCGAAGATAGTCAAATTCTTCATGAGGTAAAGGTTTAGTGAATATATCATTGATTTGTTCTTTTGTACCAAGATATTCAATTTCGATATTCTTTTCAGTGACTTGTTCTCTAACAAAATGATATTTGATCGGAATGTGTTTTGTTTTTGAATGCATGACAGGATTCTTAGAGATGTTTATGGCACTTGTGTTATCATAGAAGATGGGAATAGGCTCACTGAATTTTACTTGAAGATATTGCAAAGTTTTTTTCATCTAAAGGACTTGAGTACAACAAGCTGTTGTTCCAATGTATTCTACTTTCATTTTAGATAATGAGATTGAGGTTTCCTTTTTGCTCAACCATGATACGAGAGAACCGCCTAGATGAATGTTGCTCCACTAGTACTCTTACGATCATCAACACTTCCTGCCTAAACTACATTTATAAATGCTTGAATAATGATATTTTTACCCTTGGGATACCACAAGCCATATTCTGTTGTGCCCTTTAGATATTGAAGAATTATTTTGACGAAAATAATATGTGATTCTTTTGATGATGCTTGGAATCTTGCTACTTGTCCAACTATTTGCATAACATCTAGCCAGGAGGTTGTTACATATAGAAGACTACCAATCATAGATCTGTAAAACCTTTGATCCACATCCTTAGATAAGTCATCTATGCTCAATTTACAACCTATTACCAATGGAGTAAGGACAGGTTTGTAATCTTCCATTTTGAATTTCTTCAGCATTTCCTTGATGTACCTAGCTTGACATATAAATATTCCTTTCTCTTGCAGAGATATTTGAAGCCATAAGAAGTATGTCATCTCACCAAGTAAAGACATCTCGAACTCACTTTTCATCTTTGTAGCAAATTTCTTACTTAGTCGATCAACATTTCTACCAAATATTATATCATCCACATATACCTCAACGATTGTTAAATTATCTTTATCTATTTGTACATAAAGATTGCTATCAACAATACCTCTCTTGAACCTTTGTTGATGTAGATTTCCATCAAGACGAGCATACCATGCTCTGGGAGCCTGCTTGAGACCATATAGAGCCTTCTTTAACCTACAAACATAGTCTTCTTTTTCTGATAGTAGAAAACCTTCAGGTTGTTCGATGTAAACTTCTTCTTCTAATTCGCCATTCAGAAATGTTGACTTAACATCCATTTGGTATACTTTGATTTTTCTTGAACATGCATAGGCGAGAAAAATTTAGATGGCTTCCATTTTGGAAACCGGTGCAAATTTTTTCGTCGAAATAAATTCCTTCCACTTGTGCATAGCCTTTGCAAACCAAACTTGCTTTGTTTTTGGTAACTTGTCCATCTTCATTCAATTTGTTCCTGAACACCCATTTAGTCCCAATGACATTTTTATCTTTTGGTCATGGAACTAATTCCCAGGTGTTATTCTTCTCGATTTGATCCAATTCTCCTTTCATAGCTGCTACCCAATGTTCATTATGGTTGGCTTCCTCAAAACTACTAGGCTTAAAGGTTTCTAGAAAAGCAATGTGAGCTTGTTGTGATGAACGAAGTTGTTGACCTTCATTTATGTCACCAATGATTTGATTTGATGGATGGTTCTTTAGAATCGAATCTTTTGTTCTCTTTGGAGGAGCTTCTTGTTGTTGTTCCGGTATATCTTGATGATCATTATTTACTTCTTCCTGGTTGATAGTTGCTTCTTGTTCTAGAATTTTCTCTGTGTCTTTTTTAGCCTATGTCTCAAATTTCAAAGATTCTAGATCCTCATCATTATTCGTTAGAACACCATTTTTGTCAAATGTAACATTTAATCTCTCCACTATCTGTTTTCGTCTTAGATTATAGCATTTATAGGCCCTTCATTTTCATGAGTAACAAAAAAATATACCTTCATCAACATGTGATTCAAAATTACCCAAATTTTGATATTATCTTTTGATATAACATTTGCTTCCGAAGATTCTGAAATATTTTACATTAGCCAGTTTTCCTTTCCATAATTCATATTGGGTCTTGTTTCAATTATTTCTGAGAAGACTTCGGTTGATAATGAAGGTTGTCGTATCAATTTATTGAACCCATAATTTTTCATCCAATTTTGAGTCCTTAAACATTGTTCTACCCATTTCGTGTATGGTTCTGTTCTTTTTTTCAGCAACTCCATTTTGCTAAGGTGTTCATGTTGTTGAAAATTGTCTTTTTATTCCATTTTCGTCACAGTATTGCTAATATAATTTGGAAGTGAATTCTCCGCCATTATCTGATCTTAAACACTTTATTTTCAAATCAGTGTCATTTTCGACCAACTCCTTGTAGATCTTAAAGCACTCAAATGCTTCAGATTTTTTCTTTAGGAAACTGACAGTTGTCATCCTGGTATAGTCAGCTATCATTAACCTGAAATATAATTCTCCATATAATCCTTTGTTCTCACAAAACCACATAGATTAGTATGTATCAATTCCAATGGATGTCATGCAAAGTGTTATTTTGTTTTAAATTTGACTTTTGTCTGCTTGTTGTGCTGACAGGCCTCACATAGTGTGTTGGAAGGTTTTGAGATTTTTGGCATTTCTTGTATTGCTTCCTTTTTGCTTATCCTGACAAGATTGTCAAAGTTTATGTGACCCATTTTTTTATGCCATAACCATCTTTCATATTCTTTAGCTAGTAGACTTGCTTTAGTTGCTTCATCTAGAACATATATGTCGTTTGGAGCTCGACTTGTTGTAGCCACAATTTTACCATACCTGCCTTTCCTAATTTCACATGTTATGGATTTGAATAGCATTGTGTGTCCTTTATCACACATTTGTCCAACACTGAGCAGATTGTGATTCATGTTTTCAACCAATAAAAAATTCTTGGCTAGAACATTGTTGCTTCCGAGAGTGACGGTACCTAATCCTATAACATTTGAAGATCCATCATTTCCAAAGGATATGGTTCCATCCTTCTTCTCTTTGAGATACAAATTTCTTTCTATATCTAGTCATATGCGTTGAGAAATCGCTATCAACATACCACACATATTTGTTGTTTTGAACCTTGAGAATGAGCACAATTATCAGTCTTCTTCTTCTTCCATGTTCGTTCGTTCTATGGCTTCAAAGATTATTTTGGAGGATTTTCAACTCTGTAGTCTCTGGCTATGTGTCCAAATTTTTGACATTTGTAACATTCCATATTATTTCTTAAATTTTCAAATCTATTGATGTTTCGTTAAGCCCTAAGAGGTTCATATTTGACAGATCTCCTGTAATTGTATTGGTTCCTAGGGTACATGCGACATTCTACAACTTTATGACCAAATTTTCCACATGAATAACAATAGCCATGAAAAATATGTTGGTACCTGGATGGAAATATTTGTTGATGAATTTTCTTCCAAGGTTGTTCTTGCAAATCTTGTCCAATGAAGTATACATGCATTTCAGATCTCATAGGTTCATTGTATTTTGTTGTAGAAGGTCCTGCCTCTTATTCTTTGTAACCGAGGCCAGTTCTATCGTTGTAAGATCATTGATTGTTTATGAGTTCTTCCAATGCCCTTGAGCTGTTGGCATAGATTTGGACAGTTTTTCCCTTCTTCACTTCCTTACGCAGCGAGACTACTTCAGCTTCTAATGCTTCTCTTATTTGGTTTCTTTCTTCCAACTTCTTTTGAAGTGACTCTTCAATACATTTGTGTTCTTCAAATTCAATTTTGAGACCTTGAACTTTCTCTTCAAGAGTGTTGGAATGGATCTTCTCAGCCTTGAGCTCTTTTATAATCCTAATTGACTCCTTAGAAAATTCTTCTATGGTCAACCCTTCCTCTTCTTTTTTTGATACCTCTTGTGTATTGTGCTTGGACATAAACAATACTCTCTCATTGGCTTCTTCTTCGTTGTCACTATCTTCATTGGATGATGAACTATCTTCTTTAGAGATAAAGTTCCTTTCGAATCCTTTCTTTTTGCCTCACTTGTTGGATTTCTTAAAGCCTTTCTTTCCTTTTGAGTTTTCATCACTTTTGTTCGGACATTTTGCTACGAAATGCCCAACCTCACCATAGCCGAAACATATCAATGGAAGTTTACCCTTGAATTTTCCCTTACGAATTTTTAGTTTTCTCATAAAGTAAGCATATTCTCCATCTGAAAGACCTTCTTCACCATATTCCTTTTCTTCACACTTGCAGGTGCAGGTCTTTTCTTTGAAGGTTGTTTATCCTTATTGGTTTTCTTAGATGCAACAAACGCAGTTTCTAGATGCAAAGTACCCTCTTCTTCACCAAGTTTCATTTCATATGCTATGAGAACTCCATGTAATTCCTCTTTGCGAAGTTTGTCCAGATTTTCACTGTATTCTAAGACCGATACCTTTGGATTGAATCTCCCTGGTAACATTCTAAGAATCTTTCGTATAATAGTCTTCTCGTCAACAGGCTCTCCCAATCCTTCCAGAGTGTTGGTTATTTCATCAACGTGTTGGAATTATGCATCAATGTTGCCATCTTCTTTCATTCTGAGTTGCTCAAATTTTTCTCTGTATATTTGAAGCTTTGCTTCTTTGACATTTATTCACATGCATATATATTCTCAAGCTTGTCCCATACAATTTTGGTGGTTTTACAACCCAACACCTTATGATAATTAGTAGATCAATAAGTCCACAGATAATAATATTCTTTGCTTTTGCATCATTTACCAAATTATTCTTACCTTGTTCATCTGCGATTGGTGTAAATCCATTTTGAACAGTGTCCCATACTTCGTAAACTTGCGCCAAGAGATAGACCTCCATTATTTCTTTCCATAGTGCATAATTATTTTCATTGAATAGAGGTACACCATTCTTGGCATGCTCCATGATCTCCTTCCAGTTGTTAAACTGTTATTGAAGGAACCAAGCTCTAATACCAATTTTTGTAAATATTGAGGAGGGGGTGAATCAATATTCCTTTCAGCTAGTATTATTATTAATCTTTCAAAGCATTAGTTAATCTTCAATTATTATCAATGTTTGTACAATGATAGAAACAAAAAAAGGAACACAAATGCACACAATTTTTAGGGTGGAAACCCCCTCTGGCACAAAAACCACCTGAATTCTTTTCTAATAATTATTTAATATTCAACTCCAATTGAAAATAAAGCTCCAAATTCCTAGAATCTAGAAAAAATTCTTCTCCAACTCCCACTGGATGGACACTCCAATGCCCAAGATTCTTCAGTAGTCAACTGAACGGATGCCCCAACACCCAATGAGCTATAACTCACCCTAGCACCACCCTACCACCCTGAAATTTTCACAGGATTGAACATGTTGATGACTTCATGCACCATCCTAGCACCACCCTACCACCCTATAGAATAATAAAAGAATAATGGACTCCTATACCGGGGAAAATGGTCCACTTTACAATGATATAGAATGATGTAGAAGAAGAAGACACATTAGACCATAACCCCAACTATGACACAAATACCTAATGATGATCCTAGACCTCCTGACACTACCTCTTCAACTCTTTTCAGATAGACACTTGTACAGATTTTACCATGATTCTTTTACAATGACTCAGTATAATGATACCTTTACAATGACTATATGCAGTGCTACCCACATGAAGACTTCATGTGGTGAACTTCTTGCTGATGTTCTGCACCTTGATTGTTGCTCTTGTAATGCTACCCTTTCTCACTATTCATAACATTAGATCATGCATTGATTCTATGCACTATCTGCCACTTTTTACATAATTCCAATACGAAACTCAGAGAGAGAGTTATGACGATTTTCCCAAGGTCACCTCTTTGAGATGAAGTTCAGGAGCCTGCAAAAACCCTAACTTCCACAAATCATATCTCCGAAAATATTATGAACCATGATCTGAAATTTTTGCACGATCTTCCTCAAGATTTCAACTTTTCTTGATAAAAATTATACCTCTTAAACTTCATAGAAAAAGAGTTATAGCGAAAATTCCATGATGACCTGTTTCAAGTAGCAAAATCCCTACATGAGGAGGAAATGAGGATCACAATTTATATAAATGTTTAGGTTGAGAGGGTCTTCAACAAGTGAACGTGGGAGGGATTTTAGGAGCTTAAAAATTGTTAATTATTGATTATTCAATGACCACAACCAATTATTAGTGTCATGCCACAACCCCATGGGGTTTTAGCCCACTAACTAAGGTTACTAACTTCAAACAAGAATATCTCTCAAACCGTGAAGAATTACCATAGAAACATATCGAAAAGTAGAAAAGTAGAAACCATAGAAATTATCCTTGACTCAGAATATAGTAATTTGGTAGGTTAAGGTTCCCATGCAAGATCGAGGTAGCCCCTGTTGCTGCTTGGGTTGACATCAATGACAACCACTGATCAAAAAAATTTTGGGGAGCACAAGGTGAAGTGCCGGGAGTCAAGAATTGGGCCACATGGTGGCATTTCAATAGGGCTTTAGACGACAGTCTTGTCAGGATTGGAGGCCACGGGAGGTGGTTTCCCATACCGTCGATCACGTAGATCAACGACAGAGAAACACCTCGGGACCACTCCTCCTAATACCACAAAGAATAATGGAGTGGTGTCGAGTTCTTGAACCCAATGGTTTTTGATAAAATTATTTAGCAATGAAATTACTCACAAAACCAAGGTCTTGGGGACCCTTTCTCTCTCCTTTATGACAACACACTTGATAGTATATTATTGGCCCTTAGGAGACAACATGGGATGATGACATCATCATGATGTGGTGGACATATGGATACATTTTTGGCATTTTTGGTCACCAAAGGACCTAATTTTGAGAGCCACATGTCACCTACCACATGTCAATAGGTAGCATAGGTTAAATCATCATGACATCATCCCAGTGGACCTAGCCTAGAATATTTAAAGATGTGCATAAAGGGAATGTGTTGAGAAACGAAGGCACGTTGCGGCAATAGATCAAAAGTAGGTGAGTGGTCTCCATGGGACATGTCGAACTGTTTACATGACCTCGACAGATGTATAAAGAGGCATATGCTTAAAGCACTGAGATAGAGAGAGCTTTGACATAAGCACTGACCCTGGGTCATTTTGCGTAGAAATGAAACCAAGGGTGCAAAGCATTAACAAAGGGAATTTGGCCTGCAAAGGGATTAAATATGATAAGTGCCTGAAGGCCCTAGCCGGTGGTCACAAAGTCCTAGTCCTATAGCAGAAAATAGGTAAGGGGGCATATAAAAAGAAGCCTAAGTTCAAAAAAGTGGAATTTCCAGTTTTGGCAATTAATTTAGTAGTAAAGCCAAATTTATATGCAAATAAAAATATAAGAGGCATTGTTAAAACCTGTAAAAGGTTATAATTGCTAAATATATATAAATTAAGAAATTGAACTAGTAGAAAAGGATGATTAGCATCATAGAACTTGGTGAACACAGACAAAGGAATGATATAAATAGGACAAAGGCAAAAAATAAGGAAGCATGTAGCAATACAAGAAAAGCAAAGAAGGAAAAATATCAAGCGAAATTATTTATAAGCAGGCTTGAGCAAGCATGATAAACAAGTTTCTCAGAGAAGAGATATGATATTTGGTGTGATCAAGTTGGATTGTCGGTGGTTTTTCTTAGTGATAAAATATTTTTGAAGATGTTGGTGGTTGAGGAATATAATTATTTTTGAAAGAAGAGAAGGCATTCATGGCTCTAGTATGAAAATGGATGAAATATGAACCAAAGAGTGTCAAGCAAGTTGTAGCTTACAAAATCAGGGGTTGGTGCTCCTTCTAGTGGGTGCTGGGAAATATTTGGGGTTGTATCTCCATTTAGTTATATTTTATAAATCGGGGAGTTGTAGCTTCCTATTGGTTGTAGATAGAGAGGCATAACAACAAGTTGTAGCATGCTCTATGAATAATTTGAAGAGAAATTTTTAAAAATTATTTATTCATTGTGTGTTTCATTGAGATTGATGGTATTATCTCATGCCATGCTCATTTCAATTAATTGTTTAAGTATTTAAAGGTGTCCCAACATAATTTCACAAAGTGAAATAAATTTTAAATTGGTAACAAATTCTCACAATACTGATTCACCCCCCACTCTCAGTATTTTCCTTGTTTCCAACATATTTCCGAGGAATGTCGTAATAGTTAAATTGATCTCTTTCGTTGTTTTGTTGTCTTTAGAAAATATTTTGACATGTTTCCTTGGGATATGTTATGTAAAATACTCAAAGTGATAAATTTTCCTCTTGAGTTGATTTTTGTTGTGATTCAACTATACGAGAATGTTGTCACCAAGCTTAAGACCACTAACAGTTGGTCTAAAGAAATTAACTGCAATATCGATGTTAATCAAGGGTCTCTCCTATCCCCTACCCTTTTTGGAATTTACATTATGCATACTTAGGACATAAGAAAATTTGAAGTGTTAAAAATATGCCCTCGAAAAATATTAAAAAAATAAATAAAATAAAATCCGCATGAAAATCACCAACATTATAAAAAAAAATTCATATTGAATACATAAGAAAATTTAAAGAGTGGGGGAGGTAGGAATAGGAGGGGTTTTGTATCACCCCAATGGAGAAATAGAGGTGAAATAGGAGGGTTTTTGTATCAAACAATCAATTTGAGGCCTTAGCCCTCTGGCAAGGACTATAGATAGCCTCCTCAAAGGGACTCTACCATATAAGTCTGATTGGAGACTCAATGATTGTCATTCAAAGATGCCTCAAAATTAAAGAACAAAAGGAAGTGTATCTTCCCCATCTTTCCCATATATTCCTATGTATAGGGATTCTTCTAAAAATATTTGAATTTTTTGACTTATATCATGTTAAGAAGGAAAAAAATAGGATTTTTGATGAACAAGCAAATAGAGGCACCAACTTAGAACAAGGCATGATGCTTTTGGATTAAAGAGAGCCAATCAAATATTATATTTCATGAGAATAAAAAACCATCGTCTAAGGCATATTAAGGTGTTGAAAGCTCTGGAATTAGTATATGACATTCCACTACTTTACCTTATTAAATATATTGCACGACATGATCTCATCGGGTGGCGATACAAGCTGCGGGGTTGTCATATGAATATCATCAGCTGGAAGTGATAGGCGATTAAGGTCATGACATAAGAAAAGTGTAGATGAATGGAATTAGAATTTAATTTTCACTTCAAATGAAGGATAGTTATTACTCTTTTATGGTTGAGGCAGTTAATAACAGGAATGTCTAAGGTTGGAGTGACAACAGTGGGAATGGAGTTTCAAGTTGAGTGTGGTTAGAGACGAGATGTTTCAAATCAATGTGAAAGGATGTTCATAACATGTGGCAAGGATCAAAGCAAGTATACTAAGAGACTTCTTCAGATCTTTAGCATGCAAGTGATTCAAATACAGAGTCAGATAGTCTACAAAATGGCTTCATCCAACACAAATGTCAATAACGCACTTTCTGAGGAACAAATGGCTTCGCTCAAGGAGGATATCTCAGCATTGATAACTAATACAAGTGATAAAATTATCCAATAATCTCATTCCCATTTTACAGTGGTGTCCAATCAACTTACATGAATATGGGAGGATGTAGATTGTTTTCGTTTTTCAGTGGACAATTTGGAAATCAAATTGATCAATCTAAACCTTAAAGTTTGCAGTATGGAAGTCATTGTGGAAATGGCCACAGTGGGAGTTTCGAAGGAACTCTTTGGATTTGATTATGTGTATTCGTTTAGTGATCAACTTGTCATGCAGGTTGATGAAACACAAGGATAGGAAGTAGTGTTCCCCTCTCTTAAGGCCAATGAACAAGTGACACCGGAATAAATCCCTCACGAGGAGATAGCAATTAGTGGGTAGAATTTTCTATAATAATTGTTTTTGTAAATTTTTTGTCATTTTGTAGAAATGAGTGGTGTGTTTTGGAGAAGTAACGGGATAAATGCAGTTAGATTCATATGTCAGAATATGCATGGTAGCTATAAGATACATCTTGAACAATTTTGGAATAGAACTAAAAGGGTGAAATATTTGAATGTAAAGGCAATGGCATGGTTCCAGTTTGATTAATACAAAGCTACCTTTTTCTTTAAAAAAAAAGTGTCTCAAAATAATCCCCCACCCCCAAAAAAAGGGTTTGATGTTGCATCAACACTTTTAAAATTGGAATGAAAATCACTAACATTTAAAAAATAATGCATACTTAATATATAAGAAAAATTAAAGTGTCAAAAATATGCTCCATAAAAAAAGGTTGATGTTTCATCAAATCTTTTCAAAATTAGCATGAAATGATCTTTTGAAACCTTTAAAAAAATTAGAACTATATCAGTAACTTTTTTTACACCAAGAGAGGGAGGAGGATAGGTAAGCCCCATCAAAAATTTCTTGGACAATTGTTTAGAATTAATAAAGGATATATTGGCTCTAGATAAGATGCGCAAAATGATTCACCAATGCGCACAAAGATAGGAAGTACATATAGCACAAAACCCCAAATATGTAGTTAAGTAGGTTATACGCAAGAATTGAACAAGCAAGGAGTTTAGACTTAATGTGCCATTGCAGTGTATGATATGGACCATATCATCTTAGACCATGGTTCAGACATGAACATCCTTCCAAATCATACATGCGAAATGATGGGTGAACCAAAGTTGATTTCGTCATTTATCCAACTGAGAATGGCCAATCAATAAAGATTATTTCCTATTGGCAGGTTGGTGGGAGTAGAGGTTAATATTGACAGAGTCAAGACAATTTTTTATTTTGAGGTAATTCATATTGTGCACAACACTAATCCTTATCCTACATTACTTTGGATAGACTAGGCCTTCGGAAATCAAGTTATAATCAATCTTAAAATAAGGAAAACGGTCTTTGAATCGGAAGACACGAGGGTGACAATGCCATTATATCCAATGGAGGGAGATCAATATGTTGATCCAATAAAGGATGGAACTATTGAAAAGGAACTCGGTAATATTTACAACATGACAATGCGTAGAGGATAATATGTTATTCCAGTCGTTGATGGAGTGTTGAGTCGACGAAGTGTTAATTCCTACGCATCATATTAATACTAGACATTTGAACATTTGCAGCATAAATTACACGAGGTATCCACCAGATGATGTGCTTGTATTACTGTTGGAGTGGGGTCCCCTGAGGCACAAGTTCCATTGATCTTTTTTTGTATGTTTGTATGTTTACGCTGCATAGATGTATTCAAAGGGATTTTTTCCCCAATTTTGGATATATTTAAGCTTAAATGTAAACTATGGGCCTCAAACCATGGTTTGAGACCATAGTTTATGCACACTATGAATATTATAAATAGATATCATTTTTCTAAATCTAAGTAGTGATACAAGTGATATGTGATATTGATATTCGGATAATATCTACGTTTGTAAGGGTTTTGGGTTGGGTAAAAGGCTCCTGTTGGTTGTGTACGTGGAGACCTAGTCCTGGTTGTGTGCAGACTCCATTGGTTGTGTGTGCGGAAGGGATTGTAAGGGTTTTGTAAAGGTTTTTGAAGGAAAGCTAATGTATTGACAGATCTGAAGAATTAATAGAAGGAACAATTTTGGCGAATTCTCTGTTTTATACGTATAATTTTTGTTTCTGCTTTGATGAGATCGCATTTTCTGGTTACTTATTGATGAATGTGCAAAGCTAATTGATATGTTAATGCATGAGCATTGACATCTTTTAAGTATTACATTGATTAGATCGAGATTTGGTTCTGATTTACTATTTTCGATAACTAAGACAAGTATTTCTGTGTATTTTGTTAATGATTGCGCAAGATCTATAATTCTATTATAAATTCACTGTACACATCTATGGAAGATCAATTATGGTTGCGTCGAGTACCACCTCATTAAACTCTCTCTTAGGGTACAAAAAATCGGTTCCATCACCCCCCCCCCACACTGCTTCGAGTGAGATTTTGGTCTGCACAAGTAGATCACTACAGAAAGGGCCAGTAGTTGGAGGGTTTTTTGGTTTATCCATAAATCTGAACCTAGGTCAGGACCCCTCAAGCCAAAAAATGGTTCCATTGTCAGGACTAGGATCATCATTTTGAGGGAGATTTGATGTTGTGGCTGTATCCATCGCACAACGAATTACAAGACTGGTTGGATAGAAATATCCTTGAATTTGCACTACAAGATAATAAAAGAACTAAAATTTATGACGAGCAGTGGCTACAGAAGTATATTTATACTGAAGTGCATGAAATTTTATTTTTTTCCTTTGCAGACAAACTACAGGAGTCACACTTGACTGAGTTCCATCACTGCATAAAAGACGACATAGTCACTGAGTGGACTCTTGAATTGATCCAGAAAGTAGAGAAATTTGATAATAATATCACTCGCGCGATATATCATTGGATCATCACCTTCTAGGTGGATTTGTGATTGAATTTGCGGTTAGCCAATTTTTGTCATTTTCTGAAGCTGAAAGGAGATTTTTCAAGGGTCCTAGTGGTAATTTTCTACTCTCATTGAAATTATTACTGAAAATTCTATTGTGTGAAAAGGGTTGTCTATGCTAACATACTTCTTGAATGTATCAAAGAAGTTTAGCTATGCGCAGTGGAATAATTTACCGAGAAGACTCTGAAGAGGTCCTTTATAGCCCTCTGAAGCCTAGATCTGATAGTGAACCTGAACCAGAAACTGCTAGCTCGAGTGACTCTGAAGAATAAATCTCGTCATATTATAATCCCTTGAATCTATTTCCTACTCCATCTACTCCACTTCTGAGCTCACATTGTCGATCACCTACCACGCCACGTAGTCCATCTCCACCTCTACCTCCACCCCCTCCAAAAGTAGATATGGTTGCATCCATGAAGTTACCTAATTTCAGATGCATTGGCAATGAGGACACGGATCACTTCTAGTTTGTAATTGAGGTCGTATGGCAGGCCCAACAAGTAAAAAATATTGATATTAGAAAGGCCCGGTTAGCTACTGCATTCCAAGATCGCGCTCTAGACTAGTACATTAGGTATGTGCAAGAAAGTCCCTAATGCTACTTTGGAAGAAATTAAAGTAGCCCTAAAAGATTAGTTTAAGAAACCTAAATCATACGCGCATCTGGTGACAGAGATGAAGGATATCCGTCAAGAACCTAATGAATTTGTATGGGAGGTTGATCAAATATTGAAGTGCACCATCAAAGATGGTGGATTTGTGATTGATGATACTCAACATAAATAATGGTTCATTTCTATGTTGCTTTCGCATCTATGCCAGCCATTAGATCAACAAAATATTGCTCCAAAACTTCTGAGGCTGTAGAGGTTGCAATGAAGCTAGAAGCTCCACACACACATGTGCACTGGGAACTCAACAGATTCAAATTCATATGGAAGCTGTGCATCTGTAAATTAAGAATATGTGCAAGGACAAAGGCAAGGAGGTCTGTGCAGAGGTCTGGTGTATCAAATGCAAATATTCTAGGCATTATAAATATGAGTGTCCTATTTTTAACAATTATCTGAATGTTTGAGGTCCTAGTCCATTGAAGAGACTTGTATGGTTTACTATATGTCATATTTCTGGCCTACATGATATTGATTCTTGCCCGAGGGTTGGAAAATATCAGCCTGACTTACAGCAGCCGTTTTGCAAGTTATGTTCGTCAATAGGGCATGATGAGAAGCATTTTCAGACCTATGATATGATGTTGGATAAAGTTGAGATCTACATAATTTGGGTTGAGCCTACATCACCATCATCCCCTTTTGGGCGTCGAGGATTCCAAGGCAGAGGAAGAGGCCGAGGAGGTGATCAACTGGTAGAGGAAGAGGACAAGTGATTTTCTATAACTGTGGTGATGTTGGTCATTATGCGTGAAACTATCTGAATCCAACACAATATTCCTGTAGATATTGCAGACAATTTGATCATGTTATAGAAGATTATCATGTCTTTATTGCTAAAATTGTAATATTCCCAAATGGGAAAATCAGCAATATAGGCACCAAAAACACATTTTTTAGAAAATTATGCTATAAAAATCAAGAAAATCCCATGAATCTATTATTTTATACATTATAGCAACCAAATATTCAAGGATATAAGAAACAAATCACTATAGCTTAGTTAAACAAGCCTCCCAAGCCCAGAACAGCCCAAAAACACTACAACCCCATGACTACTGCAACACAGAAATTATAAAGCAAGTAACATTGAAGTTTAATGAGGATGTATGCTATAGAAATAGAGAAAAAAATGGATCTATTGATATATTACTCAAGAGGAGCTGAATTGATAGGCATGAAATACAAGAAGTATATACTGCAGGTTTGTGGCTGAATCACGTTGTCTTACTAGAGATTTGCATACATATGGATGGAAATACAAATAAATTGTTGTAGCTCCTCCTTACTATCTTTCCGGGTGAAAGGTTGATCCTTTCACTAGGAAACTAGCTCACAATCATGGGTTTTGACCCCTCCACTGCAACACCATGAAAATTAACACAGTTCCTCAAGGATACTATGTTGTATTTGTAGGTGACTGCTTGACCCAATATCTAATGGTGTAAATTAAGCCTATAATACTCCTCTCAGATTTCTTCAACAAGTTCTCCAAGAAAGAGTGCGGAATTCCCGCATGAGAATACCCTTGCACTAAACAGTGCAGCAAACCCAGCTAAACAGCTAAAGCATGCAATAATTCATAAGACCCAAACATAAAAAATATAATGAATAATACATATGGTTTCCATTCCCTCCATTATATACTTGATGAGCTTCTTCACCATTGGTCCTATCCATTTATGAGGTTACTTCCATGCAAAGACTCCTCCTCCAAAATTACATTGTCTCCACTAGCTCTACTCTCTCATTTACAACATTGTTTGATTTGGATAAATTTGACTTAGTCTCCATGCATGGTTTCCTTTCACAACCAAGGTGGCTTTATTCTGACTATCTAAACTGATCCACATTCACACTGGGTTGTCTCTATTTATAATTCACTCCCTCCATACCAGCACTGTTGACTTGGTCAAACTTAACCTTGTCCACATGCATTAGCCCCTATTCACGCATGAGGGTGCTTTATCCAGCTATGAAGATGATCCATTTTCACATTAAGATGGATTTTATTCCTACTTAAGGATTTATGGGCCTTCCTACCCATTTATTCATCTAACTAAATTTCAAGAACAAAATTTATATTCCAATTAGCTGCATGCTAATTTAGGAATATTACAAAAATGCAGGAAAAGAAGACCCCAAAGAAGAATCTGCAAATTTTTCACACTGAAACTCGTGAGGAATATCCTTGTGTGAATCTAGATGCCAGGAGTGGTGTAGCTACCAATGAAGGTAAAGGAAATAAACCTGCCACTGATGTATGGATCTAGAAAGCACTTGAAACTAAAGAAGGCCTTAATCTTCAGCTCACAAAAGAAATGTTTATTGAAGCAAGGAAGGAATTAATAGAAGGAGATACTTCAACAAGTGGTATAACACTGAAGGGAGCCGGAAGAGAAGAAGAGATTAAGCCATTCTTACAAGAGTGCATAAATTTGATGCGCAACAAAAAGGTTGTTGAAAATTTGCAGGCATTGATAGACAATTGCGCAGAAAGGGAACATCCTCTGGTAGAAGAGCACGCAGTCAACAAAATATATGAGAACAAGAATAAAATGGGTATAGAGATGTGTTTGACTACACAAATCGGTGCTTATGAAATGGACCAAGTCATTCTAGATTTGGGATTAGATGCTAATGTTATACCTAAACAAACATGGCAACGCATGGGAGAACCGAAGCTGGAATGGTCCACTATCCAACTGTGCATGGATAACAAGTAGAATATCATTCCCTTGGGGAGATTTTAAAAATTTGTGGTTAATATAGAAGGTGCTAAGGTGTTAGCATATTTTGAAGTCATACAGATTGTAGATGACATTGATACCTGTCCTGCATTGCTAGGATTGGAATGGGCCATTGACATGGATGGTGTTATCAACCTGAAGAAAATAACGATGGAATTTGAGAATGAAGGAGTTAGGGTCATCATTCCTATGGATCCTGCAGAAGGTCAATGGTATACTAAACCAGTGCGCGTTGAGGATGATATTGATCAAATTTATAAGCTAATTTTGTGCGAGGAAGACTAGATTAATTTGAAAGTAGATGGGAATCTTAAATGGGAGAAGGATAGTTCTTAATTTTCAGACTCTGATGAAGAACTAGAGAATTGGTAGAGCCGACTACATGAGGTGTCTTCGTTGCGTTGTAATCATGTGACCCACACTCTATGTTGCATAACATCTTAGGTATGGGATTTCCCACATTATGATGGCTCAATTGATGTAAACATGTTCCTGGGAGAACTGGAAAGGGTTGTGCCAGCAAAATAGAGGTTCCATGCTTTGGATATTGGCTTGTGCGCTACTCCAGCAAAATGGTGGGAAACACATAAGGATAATATGGGTTGGGAGGAATGTGCACATATGATGCAGCTATGATTTTAACATCCATTAATTAAAGAAGATGATGTATACTCTGGAAAGGAGGATCTGCGCAGACATGTGGCCAAGTGGAATTAGGTATGGGGTGTAGAACCAAGACCTAAATGGTTTCATATGTTTATTCATATATTAGGAAAGGTGCCAACTACATGGTACTTAGAAACAGAGTTGCGAAGAGGCACTAGTGAGTGGTCTGTGCTGTGGAAATTTTCCATCTTGATTTTAGCATTGAAAGCGGGGTTGATATCATTGGTGAAGCTTTGATCCTAGGAATCATTAATGCATTGATAAGGGAGACTGTGAATTATTGACACTTGGCACTAGTAGAAGTTAGGGCACCACGCACGCTCACGGGACCCTCCATCCCCTCGAACTTCAGAAAAATGTGCTCCATGATTAGCCTTGTGGGATACTACAGAAAGCACATTCCCCAGTACAAATTGATAACTACACCCATGACCATATTACTACAAAGAGGTGTGACATTCTAGTGGGATGAGGAATGTCATAGAATTTTACAGTTACTCAGGGATATGACATATACTACCCGATATGCTTTGAATTACCTGGTCAGCAAGCCTGTGTTGTGGGGGGGCAGTTTGTAGATGGTTATCCTTATCTATGGATTATATGCGCAAAAATTTGTGGAACATGCGTGTTATCTGCATCAGGGGATTGATTGGTGTGTAAAAGTGTCAAAAACTAGCCATTGGAACAGTAAAATTGGATAAGACAAAATTATTACCGTTTTTAGGAGCATCCAAGATGCATTTTGTTATCACCCAAAGAATTTCAAAACATCATTGTATAAATTTTTTTTTTGTTCATGGTTCAAAATTGGGTTTAGAAGTAAATTTAGGATTTGATCAAGGGTTGGTTTTAGATTGTTATATTTTAAAGCCCATCCTTAGGTTATAATAAAGTCTTCTTTGAAGTCCCTTCATGTCAAATATCCATCATTTTCATTTGTGGGTAATTTCCTAAAATATTTGTGTCAAAATTGTTCAATTAGCTAAGAAACCTCATTTTCATAGTGCCACTGATAGTTTCGTAGCGCAAACAGCAAAACTCTATTTTTCTGACTTTGCAAAGTCAACTTCAAAGGAGGTTTATGAGAAACTGAAAATGAATTTTGGAAATATGAAAGAGGTTTTTTTTCATAAAATAACTCACTACAGAAACCTCTCTCATTTTCTTCAAACTAATTATGAGGTGGTAGAAATTGATAAATTAAAATTCGCTAAGAAACTGTTGTTACGAAACTATCATGTACATGACTTTTTAGCAGTCAACCTCAAGTTCCGTTTCTTGCCAAATGAAAATGTTTTTTGGAATTTGAAAGAGGTTTGTCTTCATCATAGACCCAGCTACAAAAACCTCTCTCAATTTTTTCACAAGTGTTATCAGTTGAGCGTTACAAGGATTTCATTGAATCCCTATTTTCAGAAACAGAGTTTCCCTGTTTTACACATTTTGTTCAAATGCAGTTTCTGGACAGTAGGAGATGTGTTTCAAAAAATTAGAACGTTTTTTATTCAATACATAATGGCCTACAAAAACCTCCTTCATTTTCTCAATCTACATCATATATTAGGAGATATAGGCTCTGTCCCAAGACCTATTTTTCAGGAAAAAACAGGAAAAACCAATAGGCCAACCTATTGCAAATGAAGAAGAAATGCCTCAAAAAAGCTAAAATGAAGTTAGTATATGGTTGTTGTGGTTTTTAGATGATGAGATAAGTAATATTTTGAGTTTTGGGGCAATAATACTTTTCACTTGGAAAATTTTTTGACAAAACTAAATACTCAGTAGTTTCGTAGTGCATCTAGTGTAAAAAAGCAGAAAAGTGCTACGAAACTGTTGTAGCTGCCTTTTCTGCTCCTTTTGATCAGTTTTCAAGGGGTTAAAGGATTATTTAAGAGCTGTAATTTTCATGGAATATTTGTTTAAGGATTATTAAAATTTTTCATAAGGAAAGAACCAAGTTTTTGAAGAAAAAAGCTAGAAATGGCAGCGCTACAAAGGGCGCTACGAAACTGTTGTGTTTTTGTAGCGCCATAAATTACAGCCTTTTGAACAAGTTTTGCAGTGGTTTTTGGATAATTGGAGGCTAGGGATGAGTGATGAGACATGTTAATATAATCTCCAACAGCCATGGACCACGAAATAAATTTTAAATGATGGTCAGAATGTTCAAAGAAGGAAAAGAATCTTATGCCTAAAAAAAACAGGGTTTGGTTTCCTGCTTTTGTGGAGGTCATCAAAGTGGTCATGAAGAATTGAAGCCCATCATCCAAATTTGACCATGTGATGATACACTTGGAAAATGATGTAATTTAAAATAGATAAGGTTGTTAGGATAATGTTGTTAAAGATAGTAATGAAGAGTTTGAGTCCTAGTTGAAATAGGACTGTCAAGTAAGATAGGTGTCTGCTTGTCATAAATTTGATGTTTTATGGTTATGCAAGGTGTGAAGAGTTATAATTTCGATGTATCTAGCCTAATATGATATCATTTCATGTTTTAAATGGTCTATTAAAGGCCATTGGGTCGAATTAGTAAGGGGTTGGACATTTTTGGCAAAACTGGTGCATATTGTAAAAAGATTGTTTCAGCTAATGCAGAGAGCTTCTACTTGACCAACTTGAGATTCAGAAGGGGTTTTTAGTGTTTTCCTATTCTATCAGTGTTTCTTATATATCTTATTTGTAGTGGTGTTCATCTATATTACTCAGAACTCATATTTAGATGCTCTGAATTCCTTTATAGGTGAACTAACTGTGTTTTTACATGTCTATGTGTGTGTGACCTATGACTAAAAACTCTGATATGCCTCAACTTCCATGTCAATTAGATTCACTGATTTACTAAACTGTTTTGGCTCCATAAGCCCGACGTATACATGCTGATATTATTTTCAATCTACAGGGTTGGAAAATGTTATTTGAGCATACTACTTTTGTAAAGCTTTGGATTGACTGATATATATAGTAACAATATAACTTTTCTTCACCTGAGATTATTAGTGTATTTCAACGAGTTTTATGTCCTATCTTTGAAATTATTTTCTTCCATAGCCTTGATGTCTCATTACTCAAAATTCATGTATTACATCTTCTGACTTCCTTTGAACTTCAAGTTATTGGGATTTTCCTCAATGTGTTACTCTTTCATTGAAATATATACAAGCCTCAGCTTCCATAAGGAGAGCCATTGTTACCTTTATCCCTGTCACTAACTCCATATCCCAATGGTAGCAAGCCTTCATCTTTTCAACCTGCAAAAATACAAGATCATGACACAAAAAATAGAGTTGGCCATCTATCTACATCTTTATTCAATATCATTAACCCTTAAGAGAGCCCTCTCATATTGAGGAGGCTAAGCCTCGGTCACAAGATTGGTTTGAAGTAGTTACACTGAATTTGTCTTATCAACAGCCAATCAGGTACGATTTTGGTGATAACACATTTAATGAGGGTATTTTTCCATATTTGGGACAATTTTTTCTGTAATGGAACCTCATTAATGCTCAAGGATTCATTTTCTATGCGCCACAAGTATATATATGAATCATGGGGTCGCAATAGTTCCCTTTGCTTTCTAAACGATTTTTATGCTCTGAGTTGTTTATTTGTCTTTTCCTTTGTTACGTCTATGTCCAGATTGGATCTCATGTTTTATGAATCATTGCACCAAGCGGGTTTAGGATGTGTAATTCAAAGCATAATGATAGCCACTAGACCCAGAGATGACCCTGTTGTGTAGGAGGTGCCTGTGGTAGAGACCCCTGTGCCGTCATTCTTCCTGAGAGAAAATACCCCCAATCCTCGCCATTATGCCCAAGAGAAGATGAAGAAACTCATGCCTAAACTCTCAGAGACTATTGAGGAAGGGATGATGACATGGTAGCAGTATCCCCCTTCTCACGGTTTCCAGGTTACATTGCGTTGCGCAAACCTATAGTGAAAGTGTCGAAGTACTTGGATAAGGTATGCGAAAGTATCCAAGTGCCCCCGATCCCAGAGAATGTCCCAATGGAGGGGGATATGCTCGTAAAGATACCTTAGCTGGGATTTGATAACTAAGACATCGCAGACGTTGAGAAGATTCCCGAGCTCGCGCTAGAGCCTTACCTTGATCCAGTTCCTTACGCAAGAGGTTTAGTGTGCCTCGAACCGAACAGAGAAATTTTAGGTCTGCACAAGGTAGGCCTACTCAATCTCTTATAGATCCCTCATTTTGGGCGCAGCCCCATTAATGATATATGCGTCAGGAAGCTACTGGCGTTGGTGCATGACGATGCGCTCTAGCTGGGAGAGCGCATCCCAATTGATGTATAACTCATTCACAGAATCACAGGATTTCCAAACAAGGGGGCCAACCCTATGGCAGATTTCAGAGGGAAAGCATATGAGAAAGCACTGGCAGAAAAAATAAAGAAAAATTATGATGTTACACACAAATATTGGGGATTTATTGTGGAAGATATTAATGACCCCATCGTTCATTTTGGCAGGGTCATCTTGGCTTGCAAGATGATGCACAAGTGTAGGGCGAAGGAACTGCCCGCGCACGTAATTGCACTCGCTGGAAGGTGTGTAAAAGGAATCATCTACAATTGGTGTGTGTATCTTTGCAAGAAGTTTCTTGAAAATGTGCGCGAAGTCTAGGAGGAGGGAAAGCACTTTCAGTATGCTTGTCTCTTGTTGTTAATCGCACTCATTGTATGGAAGACCCCGAAGATACCGAGTTCCATGAACTTGCAGAGCCGATGTGCAAAGTTGCGCGCTACGCAACCCTCTGGCACCCCTTTGACCTAGTGTGAGCAAAAGAAAACAAGATATTTTGGGTCCTATATGATGCAAAGCTATACCAAGAAGTACATTCAAAGTTGCGACTATCTCCCACCCTTTATGAGCAATACAAAATGGTAGCTGACTTTAAGGGTACCTTTCACAATATCCACATCCATGCGAAGGGCGTTGTGGAGGGTGTCTGATATGATTTGCCTTACTTGGTGATTGAGGATGATTTGATCAGGGTCACAGCAGACTAGCCGCTAGATTTTTTTACTCCCCCAACACAGACGCACACACCAACAAGTAAATCAACAAATACGGCCACTGAAAATCCTGCTAAAATAGTACCACCAACTGTCACTGACAAGCCTGGTAAGAAGGAGCCTACCCTGAAAACAACAGGAGAAACCATTGAAACCACAATGCAAGAAAAGAATGGCTCTGTGCCCAAGAAAACTAAAGTAGCCACATCAAAAGGCACAAAGCACAGTGTGCAGGCCACGGTTGGATCAAGAAAGAAGCAGAAGGGTTCTAAGGAAATAGGACAGGAGGTCATGACACTTACAGAGGATGATCTCAATGAGATCGCAAATATAGTGACCACTACGCAGGAGGACCGATGGATGGACATGGATGTCCAATATAAATCCAACTTTGAGATTGTATAGGTAGGACTACAAGAGTTAAAAATGCAAGCGAGCTAGATCCAGGCAAGTGTGATTCAAGAAAGTCGGACCAGTGCGCCTGTTACCAACTCACAACATTTGGACATATCATTACCACCATCAGGGGAAGGATGATTTGTTCATATTCCCCTTCCAGCAATCCAAATGGATGCAAGCCAACGCACTCAGTTTACTAGTACAGGTGATGTTCATGTTAACCTTTTTGTGTTGCCTTCAAGAAAAATCCATTTACTTCACTCTGTTATTGTTGATGAGCTACAGTACCGAGAATCAACCGCACAGACGTAGACCAAGGATGCACGAAAATAGGTTTCACAAGCATATTAGCAGCAGTGACAGGCAAAAGCATCATATCAAGAATTCTAGGCCCAACACACTGCGTTGCAAGCCAAGATCAACCAAGTGTACCAAGATATTCTAGTGCTCGCGGCCACCGCTACACCCACAGGGAATTTGGATGGACTAGATTTTGCGATCAATTTTGCACACGCGGAAGCTCACACCATTCGAACGGAATATGAGAAGCAAATCGTTGACCTCCAAACCAAGTTGCAGCTGGAGACATTGCCTGAGGTTCGTGCAAAGAGATTAACAGAGGTGAAGCAAGCCCAAGAAAGTATCGTTGTCACGGTCACTCTATGTGACCAGTCTCTGACTGAGGCCATGGACATTTGGACCTCTATCTAGAATGATATGGTCGTGCATAAGCTGCGCAACACACTCAGCACCAAGGAACAATAGTTTGAAGAAATATTCATAGTAGCACCCACATTGGTGGTTCAACAGAGACCTGCTCATCTGCAAGAAGGTCGCAGACTCTAGGGAGAAATCACATATTTGTGTTTTAAAGAATAGGTTATCACATAATGAATGCAACCATGGGCATAGGAAGCACTGCAACTCTCTCAGATGCTAGACAACACACTCAAGATCATTCAATAGACCCAGCGCAGTGTGGAGATGGCCGCTGAGGGGCCTACGACAGATAATATGGTTCAACAGGTGCAAGGTGCAGCAGTGTAGAGCCTTGAGTTATTGCTCCCTCTCTAGACTTCTGTCAAGACATTCAGAGACAAAACCAAGGAGACAGCAGAAGCACCTCAGTGACTCGTAACAAGTCACATGTTTGTGTTGGGGTGCTGTTGGAGCGGGGTCCCTTGAGGCATAAGTTCCAATGATATTTTTTTGTATGCTTTTATGTATGTGCTACGCAGATGTAGTCAAAGATATTTTTTCCCCAATTTTGGATATATTTAAGCTTAAATGTAAACTAAGGGCCTCAAACCATGGTTTGAGACCATATTATATGTGCGCTAGGCATATCATAACTAGATAGCATTTGTCTAAAGTTGATTAGTGATACAAGTGATGCATGATATTGATATTCGGATAATATTTGCGTCTGTAAGGGTTTTGGGTGTTATCACTCTGTAATTAGCAAGATTGGCAAAGTCCAACTGCAGAGGTAACATCAAACCGCTTTGGGATTCTAGGATCTAGCCCTCCTGAATCCGGAGAGGGATCTATCCAATATGTACAAAGATGGATATTGTCTTTGAAAAGCTTAAGGTAATTATATTAGGCTAGTTATGAAGACCAAGGTTTTTGTTTTGTTTTGGTTGGACAAAGATAAATGAAGGTGAAGGAAGTCTAAATGAAGGGCGAAGATGAATGAAAGGGAAAAATGATTCAGCTAAGAAGATAGGCAAGAAACAACTTCAATCCATTGGGCTATGGAGTCATAGGTAGGGTTTTAATTGGAGAAAGAGGCAAGAGGGTCCATGTGCAAGTCATCTATGTCTAAGGATCTCTGCTTCTGATTTATGGAATGGAGCAAGATGAATTTATATGAAGTGGTTCAAATTAGAGGTGCAAAACGAAGAGCAGCCCTAGGATCCGATAAGAACTTTTAAACCCGCCTACCCTTTATTAAACACTCTACAGCGAGACAAAAGGTATCGAGATCCTCATAATGGAACCAACTGGGCCTTTTAATACCTCCAATAGAAAATACATGAAACAAGGGGAAACACAAAGATAAATACTGCACGGTTCAAGATCCGGGTGCTTTCAAATCCAGCTGCTACCTTTTTTAACACATTCCAAGGGAAAACAACTGGCTAGTTGCAGACAAGTCTCAGACCAGGGCTAACCATATCTTCCTTCAGTTCAGCATCACATAACATATACTGAAAGTAACGTTCAGAAATAATATTCAGTTAGGACGATAAAATGAGGGAACGCCAGCATTCTCATGCCTAAACTGAATTAAGTCATTCCTGAATAACACAGATTGGAAGAAAACATTCAAATAAATATTTCTCAGCCAGAGAAGGTTACTGATATACAGCAGGTCCTAACCCTGTTTAAACTGTTCTTTACAGTGGAGAATGAAACAACATGAAAACAGAAATAAAACAACAAGTTACAAATGAGAATAACATCACCGTCAACACGTACTGCCAGATCCACAGCAATCATCTTGTATTGATGTTCCAAACTGGCTACAATCTAACTTCATTCGGTCGTTATAAATGCAGTTTCGACTTATTTCAACTTAGGTATTTTCTCTTACAAAAAGAGCTTACAGCAGCTTCAGAAAACTATTTACATGCTACAGATATGCAGTGACCAACAGTTTCTCATCTTCTACAGAAGTATTTATAGAAGAATGAGGAGAAAAGATCTGAGGAAAAGATCTCTCAGAAAAATTAATACAGGGTGATGACTTCTCGGCCTTTTGAGGGGCTCGATGGAGAAGCTTACAGGTGTTTCATTGTATTAACTGTTTTACAATTAATATCAAAGCTTGGTGGGAGCTTTATTTGACTTGGTGCCCATATGCTGTTTACACTGCGTATATTTTATGTACTTATTTCGTGTATGAATTTCGGTCGAGACCGGGAGGCGAATATCTGATTTTCTTCAATAACTTCGGCCTCTGTTTTGAAAGGTTTGAGGCGACAGGTGGCTTGGTGGTAGCTGAGGAATCAATTTGCCTCAGATGTGGCGGTGGAGGCTTTCTGTCTGATGAAACACTTTAGATTTTTCCTTTAAACTGTGTTTTAGATTGGGGATTAGGCTTTTGATAACGGTCTTAGCTGTAATCCCTATAAAAACCGTCTTAAATCTTCATCTGCTGTGCTCTGTCTTCAAACTGATACTCTTCAACTGTTTTTGAATTAAAACAGTGTCTTGTCGATGTGCAGGCCGCACTGGGCTTTTTAAAGGCATCAATGCCCATGAAGCATTGAGAAAACAATGGAGCGAAACCCCGCAGATGGTTCTCTTTAACAGCTCGAAGGCGCAGGAAATTTCTTTCCCAACCCTCGGCTTTCTTTCATTAAACAATGGAAAACCATTAAAACGCCTGCAAAACACAAAAATAGTTAAGAAATCCTGCGGAAATAGGTTTAAACTGCTTCAGATGGCGGGGGAGGAGCGAAGCCGTCGGATGAAGGCAACCAATGGTGGAGATCTGCATAGAAAGGCAAAAAAGGATAGCGGGAGAAGAATAAGGGGAAGTAGTTTTGGACCGTCCGATTTGGACACGTGGACGGTCCAGATTCAATCGAAGGATCGCAATCGAAACTGCGGGCCCAATCGCAATCGAAACTGCGGGCCCAATCGCAATCGAAACTGCGGGCCTAATCGCAATCGAAACTGCGGGCCCAATCGCAATTGAAACTGCGGGCCTGGTCTTTTCGATCAACCCATTGAAAATTTCCCGATTACGATTGCGCGATCGGTCTTTTTAATCTAACCATTTTATATTTAACACGTGACTTTGGTGCATTACATCAAAACCTTTGAAAAGGGGGTTTTTGTAACTTACAAAGGAAAAGGGCTCAGATAAAATATTCATAAATGAATAAGCGTTCAAAGGCTCGTGTTATATGTAAATAATATGATTCGGGGTCTTAAGCACAGAAGGCTAATCGTGGCCTCCCAAACTTTTGAGGCAAAATCAGTCTTTGATTCTTTTCGATGCGATTAGCGTTTATCAGATGAATAGGTGTCTCGGCATCCAAAGCGCAATGGTGGGGAAGTGGCTTAGGGCTTAGCCCAAGGGGCTTAAGTCTATAAAAAGACTTGTATTTTTATGATTTTTCACGGTTTTTTAATGGAAACAAAGGGTGCCGAAAGGGTTAAAAAGTGAGTTTTTAGCCAGGGGAAAGGTGATTTATGAAGGGAAGAAAAGAAAAGATGAATAATAGAGGAAAAATATGGGAAAAAAGAGAAAGGAAAAGAAGGTTAATTTCGAGTGGGAGAAAGGGAAAAGGGATGGCTTTGCAGCAGTTTCTTCTTTGTATTTCAGCAGAAATTTCAGAGTATGAGATGAGAACAGCAATGAGGATTTTGGACAAAGGCAGAAAGGCCTTCAAGGAGTCTTCAAAAGCCAACAATTTTTAGTGATGAAATTTGTTCTTTGAAGGCTCAAAACATACTTAGCCACCTTTAGGTATAACAACAAAAAATTATAGGTGGCTAACAGTGGCTCCACTTGGGGATGGTACCTTCTTGAAGGCATCAAGAATTCAGACTTGATTTCTCTGGGAGGTATCCCTGTGCCTTATCCATTATTCCTTCTGGGATGCTGACCATGTGCCTCATCCAATGAATTTCTCTTTCTTTGCTGAATGCTCTTGATTAGCTCTGAAAAAATGATATTAGTTATGAAAAATGATGAGCTTCATCAATACAACCTTCTACCTACCCAATCCTACTGATCTAACATTTTTTCTTCAACAGAGTGCACTTGGATTGGCAAACTCTTAACAACATTTTATTCTTTTGAAAGCATAAAAAACTAATGTAATTCTACTCCTTATTTCTCCCCGAACTCAGATTAAACAGTTGAGTTCAGATGTTTCTCTACCTAATCTACTGTCTGTTGGGATTAAACTGTCCAACAGACTTTCATTCTCTAAATTCTAAAGCAGAAATTTAAAAACAGCCAAGTCAAGATTAAGCAGTTTGACTTGTTGTGATCTATGGCATAAAAACAAGCTGCACATAGATTATTATTTGTAGAAAATTAAAATCAAAATAGAAGGCTTAAGATCTGAAAGTTTAAGTACTGCCTTCCCTTTCTTCACAGCTCTGTTTTTTACTTTGTTTGAGTTGTCTTTTCTTTTCTTCTGGTTCAGATTTTGAGCGATTTAGAACCAGATTTACACTTTCTTTGACTCAGAAAATAAAACAGTTTTGAGTCATATCCTTTTGGAAACTTTGGCTCAGGTTTTGAACATGTTTGAGCCTTTCATTCTTAACTTAAACTATCTACTGATAAGCCAAGATTAAACAGTTTGGCAAATCAAATTCACTAACCTAACAGTAGAAAATTTAAAGCTAATTAGTCAAGTTTAAACAGTTTGACTAACTAGAAGTGTGTTTTTGAGGAGTGGCATTTGAGCTTGCACACTTTCAGAATTTATTTCTCTTTTTTGGCATGGGGCTTTGCCTTTCTTGTTTTTCATTTCTGCCCTCTTTTCTTTCTTTCTTTGTTTTTGTATTTTTGAATTCTTGATTTTTCTCCAAAGCAGAAAACAACAACTAACTACATGCTCGGAACTGAGCTTTCTTGTCATTCCTATCTAACCTATTCTAAACAGGGAGTATTTACATATTCATATGATACAAAAGTGCCAATGCAGCCAGCTGAGTAATGTCAAGAAGAAGTAGTAACTCTGGTTGCTTGTCAGAGGTATCCATAGAACATATTGAAGGTTAACCTTCAATGTCAAGGCTATCACAGAAGGTGACAGCTTTTCATGTCTCTGGCTCTTGCAAAGGGTCAATGCTTGATAATTTGAGCCAGTCGGGATTTCCACACACTCTTTCATAGGATCAACAAAGAAAAGATGAAGATTCTCTTCCTTTTGATCCTCCACAATTGGTAGATCATCTGCTTCCAAGGCTTCAGTTTTGAGGAGTATCTCTTCAGTACGTAGCTTGGAAGTATCGTCATATTTAACCTGCACAATAGCAAACAGTGAAATATTTTCTTTCTCTAAACATATGCTTGCTTCTGATACAAATTCAGGCTCTTTAAATGACAGACTAATATCAGTGAAGGGAGAAGTTTCTTCTTGAGAAGATGATATATCCACAGCAGGATAGTCTTCTATTTGTTTTTCTCCTTCATCTTCATCATCCTCTGAACTGGAGGACTCATCATATTTGACAGTGTTGTCCTCTTGTAGCCCTTGTATGCTTGGATTCAACGGGCTAAACTCTGTGAAGAGGTTATTATATTCTTGAGCAGGGGGGTTGTTAAAGGTTTCTTCTTTTTCAAGAGGAAGATCCTTTTGCTCAAAAATTTCTTTATTGCTCTTCTCTTCACCTTCTAAGTTGAAAGGCTGCTGACCCCTAAATACGTGAAAACCATTAGTGATGGATTGAAAAGGATGTTTTTGGCTTTCAAGCTGGAGATGGTGAAACTCATAACACCAATCAAATGCTGGTTTCCCTACATGATTAGTTCTTTCTTGGAACTCATCATCATCATCAGACTGATCAAAATTTGGAGATTTATCAGGATAAACAATTTCATCAGCCAAACATATTGGGTTGTCAACAGGCTCCTTTTTATTCTGATCTACAAAAGAACTTTCTAAATCTATACAACAAAGTTCTATATGTGAAGACTGGTTTTGAGGCTGGATGTCTTCTTGAGCCTCAGTTATAAGGGATGATGAATCATTATCTACGTTTTCAGGAAAATCTTGAGGAATGTTCTTTACTTCTTGTTTGTTTTCTTCCTCAAGTGATTCATCTATGTTCTTAAAATTTTTCAATAGTAGATTAAAAGCATGAACTGCTGCTAAAAGATCTTCAGGATGCATCTCTTCCAAATCTTCCTCATTATCTATAATGTGTTGGGTGATGTTTTGTGATGGATCATAATATATTGCACCCAATGATAATGATGTATTGTTTTCTTTATAGTTCTCATAGAACATATATTCAAGATCTCTTAAAGAAAACAAATTGCTAGATCTTAAGCATTCATACCAATCCCTAGCTTTTCCTTCTAATGTTAACATGAACATTTTCATTAGGCAGTCTTCATGCCATTCAACTTTCAACCTCCATACATGTATATGAAATCTGATGAGATGTAATAGAGGGTCATCAAACTTTTCACCTTGGAAAATAGGCAGGTTGTCATCCCATTTCACCCAGGGCATCTTATGTGGAAACCCAGGGATATGATCTCTACTCATTGGGACATATCTTCGTTGTATTCTCGGAATCATGTTTGTAAATCGAAAAAGAGGTCACTGTGTCTGGTCAATCAGTTCAGGGTCTTTTACCAGTGGATTCATTTGGTCTTCTGGGAGTTACAGAGTGTGGAGTCGCCAGGTGGAATATTTTTAGCTCCTAAGGAGGTAAAATGTTTTATGGTCCACCACCATGTACCAATCTAGAGATATCAGGGGTACTCTGAGTCTTAGCAGTATTTAAAATAAAAAGAACTCAGCTCTCCCCAGTGGAGTCGCCATTATGTTATCACTCTGTAATTAGCAAGATTGGCAAAGTCCAACTACAGAGGTAACATCAAACCGCTTTGGGATTCTAGGATCTAACCCTCCTGAATCCGGAGAGGGATCTCTCCAATATGTACAAAGATGGATATTGTCTTTGAAAAGCTTAAGGTAATGATATTAGGCTAGTTATGAAGACCAAGGTTTTTGTTTTGTTTTGGTTGGACAAAGATAAATGAAGGTGAAGGAAGTCTAAATGAAGGGCGAAGATGAATGAAAGGGAAAAATGATTCAGCTAAGAAGATAGGCAAGAAACAACTTCAATCCATTAGGCTATGGAGTCATAGTAGGGTTTTAATTGGAGTAGAAAGAGGCAAGAGTGGTCCATGGGGCAAGTCATCTATGTCTAAGGATCTCTTTAAAGTTTGATTTATGGAATGGAGTGATACATCAAGAAGGGGAATTAAACAGATGCAGAACGAAGAGCAGCCTAGGATCTAATAAGTACTTTTAAACCAGTCAGCCTTTGAAAAACAATTAAGAAGGACACAAAAGCAGACTATGATCTGGTAAGTACTTTTAAACCAACCAGCCTTTGACACACTTCCAATAGAAAACATACAAAACAAGGGGAAACACAAAGATAACACAAAATGGTCTAAGATCTGGTAAGTGCTTCTAAACTCGCCAGCTTTTAACACATTCCAAGGGAAAACAATCAATTAGTTATGCAGACAAGTCTGGGACCAGGGCTAACCATATCTTCCTTCATTTCATCTTCACACAACATATACTGAAAGTAAACATTCAGAAATAATATTCAGCTAAAACAATAAGACGAGGGAACGCCAGCATTCTCATGCCTAAACTGAATTAAGTCATTCCTAAATAACACAGATTGGAAGAAAACATTCAAATAAAGATTTCTCAGCCAGAGAAGGTTACTGATATACAGTAGGTCCTAACCCTGTTTAAACTGTTCTTTACAATGGAAAATGAAACAACATGAAAACATAAATAAAATAACAAGTTACAAATGAGAATAACATCACCGTCAACATAAACCAGGATCCCATAAATCAGCTTGTATTGATGTTCCAAACCAGTTACAATCTTTAAGTCCAATGGTTCGTTACAGCTTCAGGCTTCTCAGCTCAACATAGGTATTTTCTCTTACAAACAGAGCTTACAGCAGCTTCAGAAAACTATTTACATGCTACAGATATGCAGTGACCAACCGTTTATCATCTTCTACAGAGATATTTATAGAAGAATGAGGAGAAAAGATCTTAGAAAAGATCTAAAACACATTTAATACAACGCTAAATGATTTCTCGGCCCCTTAAGAGGCATCGATGGAGAAATTACAGGTGGATGTGCTGCATTAACTTTTACATTTATGATTTAAAACTCGAAGTGAGTTTTATTTGACTTTGAGGCTCATATGTTGTTTGGATTAACTCTGCAGATATTTTATGCATTGATTTCTTTGCAGAAGTAACTCCCTGGCTGCGCTGGAGGCGAATATCTGATTTTCTTCAATAACTTCGGCCTCTGTTTGAAAGGTTTGAGGTGACAGGTGGCTCGGTGGTAGCTGAGGAATCAATTTGCCTCAGATGTGGCGGTGGAGGCTTTCCGTCTGATGAAACACTTTAGGTTTTTCCTTTAAACTGTGTTTTAGATTGGGGATTAGGCTTTTGATAACGGTCTTAGCCGTAATCCCCATAAAAACTGTCTTCAATCTTCATCTGCTATGCTCTGTCTTTAAACTGATACTCTTTAACTGTTTTTGAATAAAAACAGTGTCTTGTCGATGTGCAGGCCGCACTGGGATTTTTTTTAAAGGCATCAATTCCCATGAAGCATTGAGAAAACAATGGAGCGAAAACCCCGCAGATGGCTCTCTTTAACAGCTCGAAGGCGCAGGAAACGTCTTTCCCTACCCTCGGCTTTCTTTCATTAAACAATGGAAAACCATTAAAATGCCTGCAAAACACAAAAATAGTTAAGAAATCCTGCGGAAATAGGTTTAAACTGCTTCAGATGGCGGGGGAGGAGCGTAGCCGTCGGATGAAGGCAACCAACGGTGGAGATTTGCGTAGACGAGGCGAAAAGGAGAGCGGGGAGATGAACAAGTCGGAGTGATTTTGGACCGTCCGATCCGGACACGTGGGCGGTCCAGATCTAATCGAAGGGTCTCAATCGGAGGTGGCAGAAAAGGGGATGCGATTGAAAATTCCAGTGCGATTGCGCAATCGGGAGGGGAGAAGGCGATTTAAGCGTTGTCCGTCGATCTGCAGATCAGATCGACGGCGGAGAGTGAATCGGGGGATGGTCGATCGACGGATCGCAATTGAAATTGCGGGCTTAATCGCAATCAAAACTGCGGGCTTAATCGCAATCGACACTGCGGGCCTGGTCTTTTCGATCAACCCATTGAAATTTTCCCGATTACGATTGCGCGATCGGTCTTTTTAATCTAACCGTTTTATATTTAACACGTGACTTTGGCGCATTACATCAAAACTTTGGAAAAGGGGGTTTTTGTAACTTACAAAGGAAAAAGGGTCAGAAATAAAATATTCATAAGGTTTTAAGCACCGAGGGCGGGCTCAGGGTTATATGTAAATAATATGATCGGGGGTCTTAAGCAGCAAGGCTAATCGTAATCGAAACTTTTGGAGTATGGCAAAGACTTGCGTCTTTGATTCTTTTCGATGTGATTAGCACTTTATCGTATTAGCAAGTGGTTCCAGACCCAAAGCACAATGGTGGGGAAGTGGCTTAGGGCTTAGCCCAAGGGGCTTAAATCTATAAAAAGACTTGTATTTTTATGATTTTTCACGGTTTTTTAATGGAAACAAAGGGTGCCGAAAGGGTTAAAAAGTGAGTTTTTAGCCAGGATAAAGGTGATTTATGAAGGGAAGAAAAGAAAAGATGAATAATAGAGGAAAAATATGGGAAAAAAGGGAAAGGAAAATAAGGTTAATTTCGAGTGGGAGAAAGGGAAAAGGGATGGCTTTGCAGCAGTTTCTTCTTTGTATTTCAGCAGAAATTTCAGAGTATGAGATGAGAACAGCAATGAGGATTTTGGACAAAGGCAGAAAGGCCTTCAAGGAGTCTTCAAAAGCCAACAATTTTTAGTGATGAAATTTGTTCTTGAAGGCTCAAAACATACTTAGCCACCTTTGGGTATAACAACAAAAAATTATAGGTGGTTAACATTGGGTTGGGTAAAAGGCTCCTGATCGTTGTGTGCGTGGAGACCTGGTCCTGGTTGTGTGCACGGAAGGGATTGTAAGGGTTTGTAAGGGTTTTTGAAGGAAATTTAATGTATTGACAGACCTGAAGAATTAATAGAAGTTACAGTTTTGGCAAATTCTCTGTGTTATGTGTATAATTGATGTTTATGCTTAATGTTTATGCTTTGATGAGATCACACTGTCTATTTCCTTATTGATGAATTCACAAATCTCATTGATATGTTTATGCATGAATATTGACATATGTTAAGTATTACATTAATTAGATCGAGATCTGGTTTTTATTTACTATCTGCAACAAGACAAGTATTTTTGTGTATTCTTTTAATGATTGCACAAGATCTGTAATTTTGTTATAAATTCACGCCACACATTTGTGGAAGATAAATTAGTGTTTTTCCAAGGACCACCTCATTAAAATATCTCTCAAGGTACAAAAACCTGGTTTCATCACCCCCCCATATTGCTTCGGGTGAGACTTTTGTCTATGCAAGTAGATCACTACCGAAAGGGCCAGTAGTTGGAGTGTTTGTTCATTTATCCATAAACTGTGAACCTGGGTTAGGACCCCTCAATCCAACAATTACCCACGCAGTGTGCTAGATCAAAATAGAGGTACGTGGTCCTCCAAAGTATGATGGAGTGACAGATGTATATGATTTTGTGGAATAATTCGAGTTACATATACTAGAGCGGCTCGAGTTATTGGTCTTGGATGTAGCATTGAAAGTAGCGCCTTCACAATGGTGGGATGCACATAAAAATGGAATGAAGGACTAGTAGAAATTTCTATAGACCACACTGAGGATGTGAGAACGAGGACTTCACAGAATGGTGCACACTCTGCAAAGCAATGAACAGTTGTCAGAGACTAGCAAAATGTAAATCACAAAAAATGGAAAAATGCAGGAGACATTAAAAAATGCAAGGGTCTATAAAATTGTAAAATCTATTACATTGATGACAGTTTGGGTGCACTTTGAATACATAAACTTTTCATATTCATGGCTCTGGTAGAAATGATCATTGATATGACATATGCATGCTTGAATCCATGCACTAAGGCATAATGAACCTTAATGAATAAATATGAAAGGATATCAAATGACACCTGACAAGTTTGGAGTTATAACAAATAGAAAATCACGCAGTAAAGTAGCCAAGTACAAGGGGGAGAGACATGATCAATGAAGCTCATTTTTCTTATGGTATTTGAATCATGCAGAGAAGGCCAAAGTTGTGATATATACACCAGTTTTTTATCTAAGAACAATGAAATTTATTATAGGATAAACCTTTTCCCCAAGATAATGATCTATGACTAAGATAGCAGGGGTGTGTCCGACCCCTATGCAACCAACAGTAGCAATAGAAGTCAATGAGTCGATAATAGGGCATTTCGAGAGAGAATATATACTACTAAGAAAATACTCCTCAAAGGTAGTAATAGGGAAGTTCTATAGACATTATATACTGCTAAGAAAATACACCTCAAAGCCAATACATCTCCAAAATGATTCCAAGTACCAAATGGTGAGGTCCCTTATCCCAATTACAAATATCATTGAGAAAAACATGATCGACACAATTGAGCACTTAAAATTTTCATATCATGACATCACTAAAACAAAGTAATTCCAAAAACTGATGTAGGATAAATACCTAAGGACTATTGAGAGCCAAAATGACTTGGTCATCATGGTGGAACCAAAGGACTAGGCGCATGAACTACATAAATAAATCATCTTAACCCTTTTCGAAATCCCACATTTTGGAAGAAGCACATAAATCAATATATGTGTTAAATACATATTCAGTTGCATTCATGGAGGATTACTATGGTTGGATCAGTTAGTTTCCATCGACATAGTGGTTATTAATAGAATTACCAGATACCTAGTGAACAGGCGACGATTTAGAACTATACTTCATAGATAAAGGAAGAGAAAAAAACATGTGTTGAGGAAGTCAAGAAAAAATATGGCACACACAGTGGTAAGTAGGGTTTTGACATCCCAAGTATAAATTAGAATGTCATCAAGTTTGCAACATAGGAGATTTCATGCAAGTTGTTATGTAAATGTTAGAAGGATGACGTCACGTCTAGAGTAATAATGACAATAGCCAAGTGCTTAGTAGGGGTCCATATGAACTAGCCCACATTTTTAGTCAACTAGTTCTTAATTGACTTTCAAGAGGCACAGGAAAATAATGTGGAGTTCCACAATGTGTGGCTCCTAATGTTGATCATTATTGTTGCAAGGAGGGAGCCGAAGGAGATGCAATTCCCACCTACCAAAGAAAAATTGTTCATGGCGCCATGAACAGAAAGAAGTAATAGGATAACAATATCATCTTTTATGTAAATTTGGAAATAGTTCAACATGTAAAATAACACAACCCTATAATATTTCCCCAGATCGTTGAAGTATATATCCCAATAACACACTTCAAAGTAACTCTACACTATATGTGGATATAGCCAAAAAGGGATCTAGCACAACAATGGTTACTAAATAATTACAAGATAACGAAGTATGAAGTTACTAATAATATTAATGATTGGGATGTGGAATGAAGGGTCCTCAAGATAGATGAACCCCAATATATTGAGAGTATCAAGGATCATCCAACTCATGAATTCATGTTGTTGCATGAACAAGGAACTGGTGTGAAAGATGAGCACGAGGAGGATACTACACAGGTTGGAGAGAAAAGTAAGAAAAAACGGTAACACATCACCCCATATACCTACATTAACCTTCTCACCAGGGTAAACATGAGATCAGAGTTACTATGCATGAAATGATTTACAAGATTCACTTATGGAAAATGGTGTCATGTTGTCACTACTAAAATACCCTCCAAAATTTCACCATATTCAAATTTTGGAACCTACTAAATTGTCATATCAAGTGTCGCCTTGGTCGTCAAGTGTCATTTCATTTTATTCTATATGTTTCTAGTGTTCTCGATTATTTTCAAGTGTCATCAAATTGAGTATAAAAAAATTAGTGCATTTCTTGGTCGTAACACCTTTGTAGTCATAAACGACACTTTTTGGTCGAAGTTGCACACACTTCACCCATTTTACTTGGGGAATGAATACAAAGTGGTGTTTTGATATATACTTATCATTATTAAATCTTGTCTAATTTTTCTTAATGAGTTTGTATGTGTTGAACATGGTTTTATGTCTAAAATGCATCATGCCCAACCCTTGCCCTATCTCCCAGACTTACACAAATTTTGGTTTCAAAGCTAACCCATTGAGGAAAAGAGTACATGAGCAGACTCCAAAGCCTTGATCAGGAATCCTTTTTTATTTGAAAGTGTGTCATGCGCCCTCTAAGAGTGCAAAGGAAACTGCTTAAGCCTCTTCCCCTTCTTTATTTTTAATTGCGTGCTTGAAGAGACAAAGTCTTCCTTGAGCGCACTCCTTCAACTCGAAGGAATGCACCCTCCTTCAGTGCATGAGCATACCCTGAAGGCCTTAAGAACCACCCTTCAACCTTCCACCGTATGTGCCACGTGCCCTCCTAGACCCCTTGAGCACATGAATTCACTTTTAAGGAATGAAGCATCAACCTTCATCCTTCAGACTTATCTCATGAGCCCTCTTGGGCCTCTTGAGTGCATGAGCACACCTTGAAGCCCTGGAGACTTCCCTTTCATCTTTCAGGATTGTGCCCTGTGCCCTCCTTCTCTTCCTTGAGAATACAACACACTTGGGAATCTTGAATCCTCCTCCTTTGTCCTTTGAACTTGTGCCATGCACCCTACCTCGATTGTATTTATCCCTTGAGAACATGAGCGCATGTCAAAACCCTGAAGCCTTCCCTTTGAACCCTTTGAAGTGCGCTAATGTGACCATAATATTTCCTTATCCTTTTTAAGCGCACCAAAAAGGAGTGAACAAAAAAATTTCAAAAAATAGGCTATAATAGGATACTTTTAGGTTGATGGTTACTTGTGATGAGCGATTGCAGATACAGGTGTTCCAGAAAGAGCATGGAAATCACGCATGAGGAAGATCGGGTAAAGAATGAAAACAAAGGAAGCATTAGATAAAAAAGAACATAGTGAAAGCTTGATGGCCGGAGAACCCTAAAAACTTCAATATTAGGGACACTTTGGAGGATGAAGGTATCAATGATCATAATTTGTATGGTGAACGAAGACGCAAGTGGCAGCCATGTCACCACTGACTAAATTTCATGTTATCATTCACTATTAATCTCGGTCATCAAAGATAGTGACATATCTTTTCTTCATCATATGCTGATGTGGAATCTATCATGTAATGTTGTAATCATTTTAAAGACAAAAAAGTAGAAGTCTAAGATTCATGTATGGATAAAAGAGCCATGGAAGTCCAAAATACATGTAATACCAAAATTCATATGTAATTCCAAAGGTCATTTGGAAGTACAAAGGTTGTAGAATTCCAAAGGTCATTAGGAGTTGGAAAGTCAAGAGTCATGGGGATGTGAAAGGTCATGCCTCAAGTTATAAAAGTATCCTCATTTATCATGCAAAATCATTTTAACCTTGGCTTCTCCCATAAGGAATTAGAGAGATAGATTTAGTACTTTTGGGGAGCAAGTAGTGGCTCTTACGCTCCACTATTGCATCTAGTGATGTTCATTGTATTTATGTAACTTGGGACTTTTGCTTTATTTGAATATTTTCATACCAACACATTTTCACACATGGATTATCAATGTTTCTAAGACTATTCTTTGGATGTTTATGATTCATATTTTCTTTCATATGTAATGGGGTAATTGAAAAATTTCAGTGACTTTGGTGCTTAACTTATTGGAAATGTGTTGTAATGTTTATAACGAGATTCACATCTATGTGAACTATTTCACTTTATGTTGGACAAGCCTTTCTCATTCATGTGTATCTCCATTAGGGTAGTACTATTTCTTCTCTATTAGAGGCTCACCTTTCTTCCTCTCTGCAGTGAAATAACCTTAATACATCTACAATTGAACAGTCACAAGGCACACTCACTTGCTCATTTGAAAGGACATTTTCGCTCCTCTCTCACGTTGAGAGTTAAATCCAAGGCACATATTTACGTAAATGGTAGTCGATTCGTATTTTGGATGGGACTCCTACACCAAACTATGTAAGGTCTAACTGTGACCTTATATTAGAGAGATCCCATGCATGTTGGCCATTTTTTCATGTATGGTCAATCAACCTGTAAACTATATCAATGAGCATCCTTTTACCCCTTAACATCATCATTGCACAAATCCCTAAGCATGTCTCTCCTTAATCCTAGATTTTCTGCCTAGAACTACCTTATTTCAGTGATTTTAAGGACCAACGGACTCTATAAGAATATAGACCTACATTGACTACCAGGTTGCTCCATACTGAACGAGTTTGATCACCAGTAGGTTACTCCATGTTGGGGTGTGTTGATTATAGAAATTCAGGAAAAAGAGAGAGAATTTTTAAGCCTCTTCTTCTAGAATCTTGCAGGATTTGTTACAACTATTTACCTGAGATAAAACTCTCGAATCCTACCCTATCTCTCATTGGAGTTTCCATCCCTATCCTTTGATCCCATCCTCCCATAAACAGTGGATCTCAAAGCATAGATTGGTAAATAGATGATAACTCCCAAATTATCCTCCTATTTTATATATTTGTGGCCATCCACAAGCTAGGGGTTGGATTTTGGAGACAGAATTCTACCCTCATGTTGTTTTTGTGAAGAGTTAGCATTCCATGCATTAGGGTGATTAGAGGTGCACTTCGTGGAAAATAAGGAACAAGTCAACTTGGAGGAGCTCTTCTACAAGATCAACTCTTATTTCTGGTTGTAACTCCTTCAATTTATATTAATGCAAAGAGTTATTTGTTTTCTTATATGTGATGTTATGATTTCATGTATTTTGATGCCATGTTTACCCATTGAATGAATTATTTAGATGATGGTACATAAATATCATATATCATTGGCTTGTGTTGTCTGATTGTGCATGTTCTAATTATAGCAACGGGAGCTAGGATTGGAGCATTAAATCCAAGAAAGGATTGATGCATACAACAAATCACAGGTAGGCTTCATCCCATTATCTATTTACTTTAATGGAAACAATAGCTACTTTGTATTTTTGTTGTTCTACGCTATTCCAACCACTCTAACGAAGATACTTATGTCCGCAGCCTTAGATTCCATATGACAAATTGGTGACCATACCTGGGATCAATGTACGCTCTTGGTGGTTTATTTTTTCTTGGTGTTTTTTTACCTCTTCTTTGGACCTTTACTCTCATACTCATTCAAGAATAGACCTAGAAAGACCTTTCATTGAGCTTTACTTTCATTTTTTGTGTCATAACTTGGCTTTCCTTTATCACCGCACCATGTGGTCTAGATACAGTGTGTCGCAGTGCACACTAGCCTTCTTTGCACCTACATTGTAGTGCACCCTAGACCTTTTAGCACCTACTATGATCCTGGTTTGATGAAAAAAATTCCTTTTTGTGATTTTCTCTCTAATTAACGTTGTTCCAATTGGTCCTCCTTGTGTCCCTGAGTGTGTCTTGGTCTCTCATAAGCCTCCATTTGGTTTGTTTTTATTTTTGGGTGCCTTCAATAAGGATTTGTTTATATTTTCCTTTTTTCTTATCATTAGGTCATTAAAAAACTCATTTTATTTGATCATTGAGTGCTTGAATGAATTGGTGTTTAGTCATCATTCTGAAAAGTTTGTTTTAATAAATGATTAGACATGCATATTAGTTTTCATATAAGAATTAAGTGGACTACAAAGGAAAATATTTATGCATCATGCATTACATATAGGGCTTGGATTTTGATTAGAAAAGTTAAGTTGTAGAGATCGATTGTTGCGTCACTTGTTTGTTGCATTGTTGATTGATTTCTTCTTCCCCTACTTAGTTAGGCCTTTCATTGTTAAAAGAAAATGAAAAGAGTTATTTTTGTCACATTAGTTGCGTCATAGGTGTGTTTAGGTACCAATCCATTTTTGAGCTTTGAAATTGAAACATAATTCAATATCAACTCTAAAATTCATCTCAATTAACCTAAGGAAAATTTGAAACTTAACAAAACACATAGAGGTATAGGCTACAGATGTGTCCTGGAGTCTTTAAACGTAGGATTTGTCATTCTTTTCCAGTTTTATGTAGAATTGTGAATCACGGATAAAACATTCTTCCCAAAATGTGGTACTATGAATTTAGAACAATAGGTTAAAGACTTTGCAGATACTTTTCCTAACAGTAAATAGACACACGGAATAGATCAAGAAACCTACTTGGGGTCCAAGTGCTTCCTATTCTCCTTCTGTCGCTCTTTTTGTAGCTTCAAATCCAAGATAGATCGCCAAAATATTTCTTGCAAGAATGAACACTAAACAGCAAAGATATTGCAATATACAGATGCCTATTCAAGTTATTCAGTTAAACCAATGAAACATGAACCATATACATCAGATAAGAATTCATAATATGAAAGATAGAAGCTTATACATATACAGATGTGGGAAATTAAATATTAATCTTTATTAATGGATAGAAGGGGAGGTTACAACTAGCAATTTATTTGATGTCACCATCTCCAGCATCATCCCAGCCTCATCACAATGAACATCTCTCCAGCAACATATCACTCAAATCAAATCCTCAATTGAAATTCCACCAGCATTTCTCTACTCAATTTCTTCTTTCTCAAGCACTAGGATCTGTGCTCAATTTATAGATGAGATGAACGTAGTTTCATAATCAATGAATTTCTAATAATAGGCAAGACATGTTCCCAAGCTCATAGGTATCAAATGGACACATGGATTCAAAGTTTGACACATATGCACTCTTCTAGAAGGCACTGGCCAAGTGGAGATTTCGGAACAATGAGAATTTCACTCCCAATTGACCAACGCACCCTTGAGTGTCTGAGAAGTTCTTTGCAAATCACCCTTGAATGGAGGTAACAGAATATGCAATGCACTTAGCCCCTTGAGAGACTGTGTTGGTGAGCTCATAGGTGTTATAACATATACTTAAAATCTTAGAAACATTGCAATGGAAGTCATGGATGATTTGTCTTTTTTCTTTGTCTTAGGGCATGTGGCAGTTGAGATGATAGGGAATGATAGACCCTATTAATTGGTTATGGGAATGATGTCCATTTTAACCAAGTCATTGGGAATGATGCCCAAATTGACCTATAACACATTTCCCCCTAAAGCATGAAGTCAAAATAATAATAACAATATTTTTTGAATGAGATTCTTTACACTGTGATGGTTTGGAGCTGAAGTGGAGTGGAAACTTGCATCAATCTTACAATACATTACATCATGATATATCCTCTTGATCATGAATTTTTGAGGGAAGGCATTCCCATGCTCATCACATAAACTATCGAATAACATGTACATAGTGCAGACAGTCGTCTACATTGGAATGTTACCCAATACAGACATGCCTACAGATATAGGCCCATGTTGGAATGAAGATCTGTATGTAAGGTCACCATACAGCTGATGTGTACAAAAATCCTGAAATCGAAGCCCGAATGGTTGAAACTAGATCCGGGATCTTCTTATCTCATTCACTCAATCGTTCGGGTACAAGTCTAGCCATGCGAATATATGATTTGTAGTCAAACATGGTAAGACATCATTTGATTACCAGCCAATGATGTGAGCTATTAAAAAATGTGAGAGAACCACCATTGATGTCAATGGCCCTCCAGGTACTGTATTACATTTCATAAGGCATGAATAGATTATTTGATGTCGAACGCCAAACAAATTCTTTCAATCAAAAGTCCAGAAGCGAGGATCTTGTCGATGATGTAACAAGCCTCATGGTACTGGAATATGATGTTTCTAAGTGAACTTCCTGGATGATGATTAGACATTGAAAAGAAGCCACTTTATTGTGAAACGGGAGTTACTAATTTTGGAGACAAAAGATGACTTGATATAGCAATGTTCAGGGATGACTTTCATGAGAATGAAGGTTTATGAGTATTGCAGAAGGATGAGTATTCAATGGATGGCTTCTCTTGAACATATTGGAAACACTGAGATAATTTGGAAGCATTAACCCAAAACCGAAGTGAAGGTATGATGAACCATAGGTATGAATGAACCATCAAGAATATTACCCAACCCAAATAGTCATGGTGATGGAGTGAAGTGTCATGTTCAAGAGCGACTTGCTACCATAAAAATTTTTGTTCACTTTCCCAAATTTTCCCCGGTCATTTGTCAACCAGTACCTCTTTATTTTTTAACAAGCTTGAGGAGGATAACATATCCTTGATCTATAATTCAACCCTTCGGGTGAACAATGTATCCCTATTTAATAATTTAACGAGTCTAGCGATGAATGAAACTCGATTCTTTCCATGATCAACAATCTCGTCGCTATTTTATGTTTTAACGAGTCTAAGGACAGTTCCAGCCTGGTCCTTTTTCATATTTAGAGAGTTTGAAAAAGCGGACGAAAGAAAACTCCATGAGTACTTTTTGGTAAAGTTGTCGCTTAGATCCGAAAAAGTGTAAAATAATATTTGAGAGAACCTCTTTAGCCATTTTTCACTAAGGTATTCCTTTTTCATAAGTAATCCATCTCAATCCGGAAAAGGGTTAAACTTATACTGAGTAGATATCAATTCATTTACTTTTACGAGCTCGAAAATACAAGTGCTCGGCAATCTTTTCACATTATCGGAGTCTGAAAAGAGCTAAAAGAAGACTCCAAGGGTTCCTTTTTTTTTGCTATCGAAGCTCGAAAAAGAGATAAAAGTGCGCTTCAAGTCCTTTTTCATCTTTAACAAAGCTTGAAAATAAGGATAAAAGTATGCTTTGTGGTCAAATCATTATTTAAATAAATCTTCACGACTAATATGTTCATTAGTTTTAAAACCTGTTCAGAACAACATCAAATGGATTAAAAATACCTGTTTCATGATAAAAATATAATAAAACCATAGTCACAGCAATAAATATTCATTGAAAATAATCAAATGACTAATAAAAAGAGTTTTACTATTCATTTTTACCATTCAATAGTTACCATTTTCATTTTGGAGCTCTTAACCCATTTTTTCCCTCAAAATTTAGCTACTAATTGCGATCGATTATGTGGACAGTTTTCATCGTCGTTTGATCTAGGTTAATGCCATGAACCCTCTCTTCCTTTCAGTATTCAATTCATTTCCTTTCATTGTAAATTTTAAGGGTTTTAAGCCCCTTAGGGTAAATTTTTCTTCCAAAGAGGGCAACGCACCCTTCAGCATCCAAAAGTGCATTGTAGAGCACCTAAATTAAATTCTAGCTACATATGCAATGCACTGTCCCTTGTTCAAGACTACGTTAGGCACAATATCCATTTTTTATTCTTGCACTATGCTCAAAATTTGTTTATTTTTTTGCATTGAAAGGAGTCTAAAGAGTCTTATGGTTATGTTTTAGGATTTCATCGAACTATAAAGATGATTACATGGAGATAAATATAGCATGAAGAATAGAATATGGTTTCCCTAAATGATCCGGGTGCAGTAAGAGCCCTAAGAGATTGTGGGTTGTTAAAGTACTTTCGCTTATCAGGGATGAGGAAAAAAATAGAACTCTTGGAGTTCCTAGTTCAAGCATGGGATCTGGCTATTGAGGCATTTCACAATAGGAATAAAGTGGTTCCCATTACAGTGGAGGATGTATATTTTCTCACAGGTTTTTCGAGGAGAGGTTTTCCCATTTCCCTCTCAGGGTCTGCTCTTGGAGGAGAGTGTTGTAGCCGCTACAACACCACCCAAAATTTTGGGTATATTCGAAATTTAGGGTCCCCCTCTACTTGCTTAGTCATTAAGGTATTTCACTGGACCTGCAGTCGGTGACATCCCAATGACCTATCCCCAACCCCTCATGAGTTTTCTCACCATCATGATCAGATGTTGTTACTGCAATCACGCCATGTGTGGGAGGGATCATCCAGCATACGCTCAAATAAGAACTTTTCTGTGCATCGAGAATGTACATTAGTAGCCCTCTCGCCATGGGTCATTAAGCATGTTTTTTGAATACTTCTCTTAAGCTCGTTAGTCTCATATGTTTTATCTAGGGACATCATTATCAAAGAGTAATTGTGATGTTGTAATGTTCCACACAGGTCAACCCCACGGGTGACAAACTCCTCAATCTTGTTACGACATCGAGTGAAATAAAATTGAGCTCAACAACAAGGACAAATTTGCGAAATGGGGGAGGAGGAGGAGCAAGTGACCAGTACTGTTAAAAGGAGGATGGTGTGATACATGTCTATCAGAGAAAGAACCTTTTATGTCACTGATGCAAATAAGGCTTTCTTCACTAGTGCACATCAGGTACTTAGAAATGCTCCATTTGGAAATGTCTGTACCTGATGCCATCTCACATAAATCAGAAGCATTTGCTATGATATAAGCTTACGTAGGGACCAGATGGAGTATCTCCTAAGATAGCGGATATCTCACCTTAAAAGAATTTTTGAAGATTCTGCACAATACCAGCTCAATGTCGATGTGTGCACACAAAGGTACATATTTCACCACTTCGACAAGTCTAGCCTGAAGCATAGCCCAGTGAACAAAGTGGACTCATAAGATTTCCCTAGAGAATGACAATCTCATTCAAGGCGTTTTCATGCCGAGCAGTAGTGTGAAAGCACACATGTTGGTGTTGGCAAGCCAACAGCAGAATTTCAAATGTCAACCACACCTTTGGGAAACAATAGCTATTAACCTCGAGCTACATGGTGGGCGTAAATATGAAGACCAAGGTTGCAGTTTTAAGAATTATATAATTAAACCAAGGCGCAAAAAAGATAATGAGATGGTGGATCAGGAATATATGAAAAAACATTACAATTTGGCTTAAATATTTCTATGGCGGATATAGTGATAAAAATTTATGTTTAAAACATGGAGCGGAGTGTTATGACAAACCTACAGTGGCATGTTATAATTGAAAATCTTTAACCATGTTTTAAGCAGTGCAAGAACAACATGGTTTCCAAACCATATAAGATTGGAGGAGTGAAATCATATAAAACAAAAAACAAAAAAACAACGTTATGAATGGGCGCAAATGTTTCGATGGCGGGTTTTCAACCTATGGTAAATGTTTGGAGCAAGCATATATATAGCGGTTAAACTTTACAATTAAAACATGGAGCAGAACTACATAAGGGCGCAAACGCTTCTATGCCGAAGTCTAGTCATTAGAGCAGACATATATGATGGTCGCACTTTATAGTAAAACATTTGGAGCATATATTTAATGGTCAAAATGTATGTTTGAAATTCAGGCGAAAGGTTATAACAAAGCCACGATGACAATGTATAATCATGATAGCCCATAGCCTATGTTTTAAACGATGCCCAGTTATGGTTTTAAACCACATCATTGAAGAACAAGGATGCAGGTTAACAAAAGGACGTGTCAGCACCAAAGACGCTCCTCGCATGCCACGGTTTGTTTATCGATAGATGGTGGTTACGTGTAGACTGTTAAATATTCCATGGGTGATATCACAGATCCATCTCACCACCGATGCCAAGCCAGGTGCCACGAACGCTGGAGGAGGTGAGTCAGCTTGCCAAACGGATGCCGAAGAAATGGTGATACAATCCGCCATTTTGGCGAGCAGTTTGGAAATATATTGTAGCGTTTGATGTTAATGCACCTAAACTAGAAAATTTTAATGCATAGCTTGTCCACAGCATCTCAGCATGCCACAATTTCAGGCCATGCAAAACAGAATGAAGGCTGGGGCATTCCAAAAGAGATGTATCAGTGACCAAAGAGGCGAAAATCGCGATCTGGTTCGATGTTTAGAATGTACACATTTCAAAAGGCAAGAGGAGGCATTAAAAAAAAAAGGGCGCCTCTCATCGAATCTCCCAGGACGAAAAGAAAATAAAAGGCATTCTTGCGGCCATCCAAAGAATTGAAACCCTCTGAGACACATTGCTCTAAGCTCAATCTTCACGCCTCATAAATCCAAAACATTTCAACCAATGATTCCGGTGCATCAATGTAGACTGTCACCTGCTGGAGGTCAGGGTCATTTGTATTGAGATGTAATAATGTTTTGGCAGTCGACCATCGTGGGAAGTGAGAGAAGGATCCAGACAGCGCAGTGGCACAATTTGACCATCGTGGGAAGTGAGAGAAGGGTCCAGATAGTGTGATCTGTTGACTATGCGACCGCAACCCAAGTCATGGGGTCGCAACAGTTGCTACTAGCCAGGAGGTGCGACCTTACTCAAAGTGCGACTATGCGACCTCTCTGAGGTCGCAAGGTCACAAAATTTGCGCCCACTAAAGGCTGCGACCCATGAAAGTTTTCGACTATGCGACCCCGCTTCGGAATGGCGTCTTCTCTCAAAGGCATTTCTCATGCCCAAGTGATTCATACCAAGTTTAGATAATTACTTGGACGATTTGAAAACTGTCCATGGGGTGCACCTTCTGAGTACCTACCAAGGCATCAATCATTTTAGCACCTCATATAATTCAAGGCTAGGCTATGTAACTGTGTTACAAGGTGCTTGGCAGCAAAGCTAGCATCCCTACAAATAAAGAACAATGCATCTTTAACATCGTGTCGTGAAAGAAATAAGTTAAAACCAGTGAATTGATGCCCATATGATGAAGACAAGGGACGGGAGCACACCAACTAGTGAGGCACAAGAAAAAATGAACATTATTGTTCAAATGAAAGATTATGTGGTAGTTGGCTCCGAAATGGTAATGATACAGGTGAGCCTGAGAGAGCGCATCACAAAACACATGGCAGCCCTAGCTCAGTAACCAAATAACGTCAAGCTGGGCGTTTCATATCGCTGGGCAAATTTTTACACACTCTACAAGGCTCCGAGAAACTAAAGGGACGACAACAATCAGCTATGGTGAGGCTGGTCACAGCCTCGAAATACTTTGAGGGGGTCATGCATCATAGCCAGTCTCAGCACATAGGAGCGCATGAGAGCTCCCCTGGCTTCGGTGGTCTCCATTTAAAAAAATATATTAAGTAAATACTAGCCATACGTGCCTGTTGAAGGAGGGGATGTCGGTTGGAATTTCAAGCATTATTTTGCGACAGTAGATGGATGCATAGTAGATATGCACAATCGTTCATATATTGCCTACAAAACAGGACTATACAGGGGTCCAAGCTAATATTTAAAATCTCTTTATTTTATGTGTCAATATGCCTTTTATGCATCTACGTTTTATATATTTATTACTTCCTCAACATGCATAAAATGTTTGTATGCGTGAGGCTAATTTAACAGGTTACACATGGCTAATCTAATACACTTACACGCAGGTAACATGAGGAGATTATGATGATGACCCAGACGAGGAATTTTTTCGCTTACCCAGAAATGCTAGTTCACGTGGCAGAAGCTAAGAATATCTCAACAAGAGAAATGTAGAAGGAATAAAACCCCCAGGTCTCAAATTTCCTCATGTCGCCAGGTCGCAGAGTCATGTTCCATGCCAAAAGCTCGACAACGCGACCCAGTGACCCAGCGACTGGGTCACGAAGTCACAAGATCCAAGAAGGTCGCAGGTCGCAAATTTATCAAGGTCGCAGACTGCCTCAAGTCACAAGTCGCAGAGTCCAGGCAGGTCGCAAGTCGCAAATCTACCCAAGGTTGCAAGTCGCGAATCTTCCCAAGGTCGCAGGTCGCGAATCTACCCGAGGTCGTAGGTCATGCATGGTCCGAGGTTGCAAGTCACAGATTGTCCAAGGTCATGGGTCACAAGGAAACCCAACGGTCAGGAAGATGAAAAGTCAAGGAAGCCCAAGGGGCAAGTTTTGTATTATAAATACTCCTTCGAGAGCTTGTAAAAAGGACCTTGGTTTTGGGACTCAAGCTGAGTACATTGTATTACCAGGGGATTATACATTTGAGCATGAATACAAGAATTTTGAAAAATCCATTTGTGGATCTGGTGTTGTCATATGTATGAGCGCTATTTAGTATTATATTTTCAGTTTCTGAACATCTTTAGATTAAGGGAACTGTATCTTCAATTCATATCACAATTGCATAACAGTTTGCTGAGTATGTTAATGGTGGTTGAGTTCATTTCACTTTCTTAACAAACACTAATGGATTTGTTTATTAGCATTTGTGTTATCATTTAAAACTTTTAGGAAGTGAAGGGTGTTCTTGCCATGAGGAATTATTTCTTTTGTGGTCAGAACAGTTTACAAGCATGACCCTAATGAAGTGTTGTTAACAACACTTCCTTCCGTCTTCATGCGTTATTATTTCCTCTTGCTACTCATAGTGTTATATGTACATTTAATGCATCAATCATATGTCTTGTATAATTTGATTAGGTGTATATTCATTGTTTTATAGAGTTTAAGCAAGACCCAAATAAAGGAGAAATCAGCGGTAGCCGGACCCACACCCCGGACGAGATCCATATTCCAAACGGTTCAAGGTCTAATTGGGACCTTTTACCAGGGAGATCCCCTGCTGTTGGCTGGACAGATTTTCCCGTCAACAGAATTGGCGCTAGAAGGAGGGCTAGATGACAAGCTGAGCCCTTAGAGCTTGCAGTTAATCTCATATCTGTAATGGCTCATTCCCAAATCATTCTCCCGAGATGTTTATCGGAGTTTTATGAGCCTCGATGTCTCATCCCCGATGAACTTATGTATCACTTGTCCTAGTTAAAATTCGATGGTGAAAACGGAGTATCCATAACCCAACACCTTTTAAATTTCTGTGAATTTGGTGAGTGCTACGAAATTGACAATGAAGGTTTGATTTGCTTGCTTTTCTTCCTCACTCTCGAAGGTCGCGCTAAGCAATGGTGCCGCACATTGCCGGAAGCTTCCATAAATTCGTTTGAACAACTTGCCAGTGAATTACAACAAGATTTTCACAGGTATGATTTTCAAAGTGTATTGATAAAGCTAAATGACATCAGAATGGAACCTCAGGAACCTCTAGATGAATTCTCTATCAGATTTGTTCATTATTGTTTTGAGTTCCCTGAAAGGGATGTTGATTGGAAATTTTTAAGAGAAAAGTTCATGTATGTGATCCTCGTTTCCTTTGAACAACTTCAAGTAGCAACCCAGCCTGATCCTAGTGTTCCCTATGATGACCCGCAAGTTTCCATCCATTCATACTGCGTCCCCAATGTTTCCTTGTCCATCTCCCCGAGTCCAAACCACACTCCGGCCTCCATGGAGAGTATTGCCATTTGTGATATTCTTGCTCCTCCTCGTGAGTTTCCGGGTAGTGGATTTGTGACCTCGAAAGTTCTGAGCAAGTATAGATACTTGCAAGAGGATAAATCCTATTATACTACCTTTGAATCTTTCACGCACTCTGTCGAATCAGAGATTGAAAACTATAGTGACACATTATCTCTCCCGGCTTATGAAACCTACCTCGAGCCCACTCGATGTCTCCCTGGACACAGTCCTAAATCTTATTCGCATACTGATTATGAATCGACTCCTATCCTAGATGAGATTGATCCCCTTACAGAAACTACCAGCTCATTGTTCACTCCGAATAACATCGGTATGCGAGATGGAAGTCCTTGTACGGTTAACACCCCTGCGGCTCAATATTTTCGTTCATTATTCCACGATTTATTCCACAAGTCCGCCAAACCAGTGATTTCTTCAAGACATTCAAAATTTCCTTACACTAGTATTGGCGACAATCATAAGCATGCAGATGGTGTTTCACAATCACAGTTCAAAATCGATGAACCTTCTAGATCTGATCTTTCTCACTCGGAATCTTTAGACATCCCTAGGGGTGATTTCCTGTCTGGAAAACCTCAAGATTTCCTCTTTATTGATCCATCCCATTTGGTAACTCCCGGGGAGCCTAACATGCCAGGTACCCAACTTGATCAAATCGATGGTTCCAGCGATCACTGCTTCTCTGGAAACCTATTCACTAATATCGTTGAGGATTTTCACTTGTATCTCATTGCCGACTAGATCGAGACACCTGAATTCGATGATTTGCTTTGGGAAGATTCAAGTACCCATCAGAAATTCGAAGCGCTTCAGCTTCTACCGATTTTTTCTGAAATGACGAACCCCAAGTACCATGCTCCTCCCAGCATAACCGCATTAAATCCACCCCATCCTGGCAAATCTAAAGAATCTGATACATTCGATTATCAATCTGTCAGTGCGCTAACATTTGACCAAATTGATACAAAGCCCACCAACATTTTACAACTCACCACAATCCATGATCACATCTGTTCACCTGTTGATCTCGCCAAACCATCAAAGTTGGGCAAACCCCCGCTCAGAAGTTCAGAGTTTGTTCAAGACGGTGAGGAATCACAGCCTCCACTAAACATGGATGCAGATCCTCATACCCTTGACCAAACCCAGGAGCAACCCCGAACTAGGGTTTCTGCACTTGGATACGCAAGCATCTATAATTCGCCTGGCACATACTTATTATTTCCATTCCATAAAACTGATCATCCTCAACACCATGTTGAGGTTTCCGTTCATTTCGACGGATCCTATCTGGTGGATGTGCCTACAAAAAGGCAATGGCTTACCCAGTGCCCATCAGACCTAGGATTGTGCATGAATGGATGTGTGTCATTTATAAATGTTGAGTTTCAAGAACATATTGTTGTGTATCAGGATGAGAGTGGAATTCAGCTTGCACAATATATTCTGGCATGTTCTTTGGTAAGTATCCATGATCTTCTTGCCGTTGCACATGCTCTTCAGGTAAGTCTTACTGTTGGTGCACAATTTTGTATGCCGGCTCTGATTGCGAAAAATGTCATTCTTACAAGTCAAGAACGAATGCGGTGGCTACACTAGAAAGTTGATTTCACGTAACCCAACCACATCATTTGTTAAGCTAGGGTTTTAGGTGTAGGCTAGCTAGGACCTGTTAATAAAAATTTTAGTTCAAATTTTTTATTAGGTTTACTTGCCAAATTATTACTTTATAATTTAGAAGTGTGTTTGCTATTTTTGTTTACGATTAATATCTTAGGCATCATCATGTTACAAGTATTTTCCTTTCATTTCCTTTTCAGTCGCTTGTTGTTGCATAAATAATCACTGCTTGTATTGCGCCTCTTTTCCACCTACAACTGGTTGATTGTTCTCATACATGGCATTGCATTGCATCTTGAGCCTCGCCTATCATATTGTGTCGTACACTGTCTTCCTCACATCATTTCTGCAGATTTTTGATATAGCTTTGAAAATTTTCCACATATCGTCGATCACTGCATGAGCCCTCATTGAAACCCTACTGCCTTGCGGATTTGTTCTTCCCCAACTGCTGAAACAGTAACCCCATTGTTTGCGTGAGGTTGCGGTGGCTATCTCAAGAGGCAACTTTCTCTGAGGACAGGCCATCGAAGTCGCATCCTCAACAAGATGCCCATGAGTCCAAACTTATTTAGCCAGGGAGATACGAGTCGGTTGCTTGTGGGATACCTAATGAGTTTGAATAGCCTATACCCGTAACCTAAGCCTTGTTCCCAGCATAGTCTTAGACATCTTAATGATCTGTTTTTCACGCTTCGCCTATTATGGTGAATGGGATGTGAAGGTTTGGCACAAGGGCAAACCCAAATCAAGATATCTTTCAGTTTTTGTAAAACAAGGAACAACCTCTCTTGCTCGTAAAATAAGTCGGGATCCCTCATCCGCCCATGAAAAATAAGTGCCATGAGCACATGAAAATAAGTGTTGCAAGCACATGAAACAAATAAGGGTAAAGGATCGAGAAAGGCTTCCTGCGCAAAGAGGTAATAAAACGAATCTGCCGAGGTACTGACCAGGCTCGCTGGCAGCAGAGCAACATTTGTGATTTCTTGAAGTGACTCTGCCGGGGTACTGTCTAGGCCTGCTGGCAGTGAAGAAACACCAGAAACTTACTTTAAAAAATCCTGAAAATAATAAACCCGCTGCCTTGCTATTCACATCATCAACAACCTACCGGCATCCACAAGCTTCCGCTTTGTTTTGTCTTGATTAACAAGACCTAGCTGGGGCACAAGGACTGGGCATACCTGTAAAAGCCAAAGTAATGCAAAGGGTACCCGTAGAATTTGTTCATATTCCCTTACATCACTATCTTGGCTCAGAATTTTGTTGTGATATTGACAGAGATGCTAGATCCTACCAGTCATTCGCCATTTGTTGTAACCGCTACAACACCACCCAAAATTTTGGGTATATTTGAAATTTCGGGTCCCCCTCTGCTCGCTTAGTTGTTAAGGTCTTTCACCGGACCTGCAGTCGGTGACATCCCAGCGACCTATCCCCAACCCGTCATGAGTTTTCTCACCATCATGATCAGATGTTGTTGCTGCAATCACGCCATGTGTGGGAGGGATCATCCAGCATATGCTCGAATAAGAACTTTTCTGTGCATCGAGGATGTACATTAGCAGCCCTCTCGCCTGGGCCATTAAGCATGTTGTTTGAATACTTCTCTTAAGCTTGTTAGTCTCATATGTTTTATCAAGGGACACCATTATCAAAGAGTAATTGTGATGTTGTAATGTTCCACACAGGTCAACCCCACGGGTGACAAGCTCCTCAATCTTGTTACGACATCGAGCGAAATAAAATTGAGCTCAACAACAAGGCCAATGTTGCGAAACGGGGGAGGAGGAGGAGCAAGTGACCAGTACTGTTAAAAGGATGATGGTGTGATACATGTCTATCAGAGAAAGAACCTTTTATGTCACTGATGCAAATAAGGCTTTCTTCACTAGTGCACACCAGGTACTTAGAAATGCTCTATTTGGAAATTTCCGTACCAGATGCCATCTCACATAAATCAGAAGCATTTTCTATGATCTAAGCTTATGTAGGGATCGGATGGAGTATCTCCTAAGATGGCGGATATCTCACCTTAAAATAATTTTTGAAGATTCTGCACAATACCAGCTCAATGTCGATGTGTGCACACAAAGGTACATATTTCACCACTTCGACAAGTCTAGCCTAAAGCATAGCCCGGTGAACAAAGTGGACTCAGAAGATTTCCCTAGAGAAGGACAATCTCATTCAAGGTGTTTTCATGCTGAGAATTAGTGTGAAAGCACACATGTTGGTGTTGGCAAGCCAACGGCATAATTTCAAATGTCAACCACACCTTTGGGAAACAATAGCTATTAACCTCGAGCTACATGGTGGGCGCAAATATGAAGACCAAGGTTGTGGTTTTAAGCATTATATAATTAAACCAAGGCGCGAAAAAGATAATAAGATGGTGGATCAGGACTATATGAAAAAACATTACAAATTGGCTTAAATATTTCTATGGCGGATATAGTGATCAAAATTTATATTTAAAACATGGAGTGGAGTGTTATGACAAACCTATAGTGGCATGTTATAATTGACAATCTTTAACCATGTTTTAAGCGGTGCAAGAACAACATGGTTTCCAAACCATATAAGATTGGAGTGAAATCATATTTTTTAAAAAACAAAAAAACAACGTTACAAATGGGCGCAAATGTTTCGATGCCAGGTTTTCAACCTATGGTAAATGTTTGGAGCAGGCATATATATAGCGTTTAAACTTTACAATTAAAACATGGAGCAGAACTACATATGGGCACAAACGCTTCTATGCCGAAGTCTAGTCATTAGAGCAAACATATATGATGGTCGCACTTTATAGTAAAACATTTGGAGCATATATTTAGTGGTCAAAATGTATGTTTGAAATTCGGGCGAAAGGTTATAACAAAGCCACGATGGAAATGTATAATCATGATAGCCCATAGCCTATGTTTTAAATGATGCCCATTTATGGTTTTAAACCACATCGTTGAAGAACAAGGATGCAGGTTAACAAAAGGACGTGTCAGCACCAAAGATGCTCCTCGCATGCCACGGTTTGTTTATCGATAGATGGTGGCTACGTGTAGACTGCTAAATATGACATGGATGATATCACAGATCTAGCTCACCACCGATGCCAAGCCAGGTGCCACGAACACTGGAGGAGGTGAGTCAGCTTGCTAAACGGATGCCGAAGAAATGGTGATATGATCCGCCATTTTGGCGAGCATTTTGGAAATATATTGTAACGTTTGATGTTAATGCACCAAAACCAGAAAATTTTAACGCATATCTTGTCCAAATCATCTCAGCATGCCGTGATTTCAAGCCATGCAAAACAGAATGAAGGCTGGCGCATTCCAAAAGAGATGTATCAGTGACCAAGGAGGCGAAAATCACGATCTGGTTCGATGTTTATAACATACACATTTCAAAAGGCAAGAGGAGGCATTAAAACAAAAAAGGGCGCCTCTCATTGAATCTCCCAGGATGAAAAGAAAATAAAAGGCATTCTTGCGGCCATACAAAGAATTGAAACCCTCCGAGACACGTTGCTCTGAGCTCAATCTTCATGCCTCATAAATCAAAAACATTTCAACCAGTGATTCCGGTGCATCAAGGTAGACTGTCACCTGCTGGAGGTTTGGGTAATTTGTATCGAGATGTAATAAATATTTTGGCAGTCGACCATCGTGGGAAGTGAGAGAAGGATCTAGACAATGCAGTGGCACAAGTCGACCGTCGTGGGAAGTGAGAGAAGGGTCCAGATAGTGTGATCTGCCGACTATGCGACCGCAACCCAATTCACGGGGTCGCAACAGTTGCTACAAGCCAAGAGGTGCGACCTTACTCGAAGTGTGACTATGCGACCTCTCTGAGGTCACAAGGTCGCAAAATGTGCATCCACTAAAGGTTGCGACCCATGAAAGTTTCCGACTATGCGACCCTGCTTCGGAATGGCATCTTCTCTCAAAGGCATTTCTCACGCCCAAGTGATTCAGACCATGTTTAGATCATTACTTGGATGATTTGAAAACTGTCCATGGGATGCACTTTCTGAGTACCTACCAAGGCATCAATCGTTTCAGCACCTTCATATAATTCAAGGCTAGGCTATGTAACTTCGTTAAAAGGTGCTTGGCAGCAAAGCTAGCATCCCTACAAATGAAGAACAATGCATCTTTAACATCGTGTCATGAAAGAAATAAGTTAAAACCAGTGAATTGATGCTCATATGATGAAGACAAGGGACGGGAGCGCACCAACTAGTGAAGCACAAGAACAAATGAACATTATTGTTCAAATGAAAGATTATGTGGTAGTTGGCTCCAAAATGGTAATGATACAGGTGAGCCTAAGAGATCACATCACAAAACACATGGCAGCCCTAGCTCAGTAACCAAATAACTTCAAGTTGGGCGTTTCATATTGTTGGGCGGATTTGTACACACTCTACAAGGCTCCGAGAAACTAAAGGGATGACAACAATCAGCTATGGCGAGGTTGGTCGCAGCCTCGAAATACTTTGACGGGGTCGTGCATCATAGCCAGTCTCAGCACATAGGATCGCATGAGAGCTCCCCTGGCTTCGGTGGTCTCCATTTAAAAAAATATATTAAGTAAAGACTAGCCATACGTGCCTGTTGAAGGAGGGGATGTCGGTTGGAATTTCAATCGTTCTTTTGTGACAGTAGATGGACGCATAGTAGATATGCACAATTGTTCATATATTTCCTACAGAACAGGACTATACAGGGGTCCAAGATAATCTTTAAAATCTCCTAATTTTATGTGTCAATATGCCTTTTATGCATCTACTTTTTATATATTTATTACTTCCTCAACATGCATAAAATTTTTGTATGTGTGAGGTTAATTTAACAGGTTACACATGGCTAATCTAATATGCTTACACGCAGGTAACATGAGGAGATTATGATGATGACCCAAACGATGAATTTTTTCGCTTACCCAGAAATGCTGGTTCACGTGGCGAGAGCTAAGAATATCTCAACAAGAGAAATGTAGAAGTGATAAAACCCCCAGCTCAAAAATTTCCTTAGGTCACCAGGTCGCGGAGTCGTGTTCCATGCCAAATGCTCGACAACATGACCCAGCGACCCAGCGACTGGGTCATGAAGTCACAAGATCCAAGAAGGTCACAGGTCGCAAATTTATCAAGGTCACAGACTGCCTCAAGTCACAAGTCGCAGAGTCCAGCCAAGTCGCAGGTCACGAATCTGCCCAAGGTCGTAGGTCGTGAATCTGCCCAAGTTCGTAGGTCACAAATCTGCCCAAGGTCACAAGTCACGAATGGTCTGAGGTTGCAGGTCGCGAATTGTCCGAGGTCACGGGTCACAAGGAAACCCAACAGTTAGGAAGATGAAAAGTCAAGGAAGCCCAAGGGGCAGGTTTTGTATTATAAATACTCCTTCAGGAGCTTGTAAAAAGGACCTTTTTTTTGGGACTCGAACTAAGTACATTGTATTACCAAAGGATTATACATTTGAGCATGAATACAAGAATTTTGAAAAATCCCTTTGTGGATCTGGTGTTGTCATATGTATGAGCGCTATTGAGTATTATATTTTCAGTTTCTGAACATCTTTAGATTAAGGGAACTGTATCTTCAATTCATATCACAATTGCATAACAGTTTGCTGAGTATGTTAATGGTGGTTGAGTTCATTTCACTTTCTTAACGAACGCTGATGGCTTTATTTATTAGCATTTATGTTATCATTTAAAACTTTTAGGAAGTTAAGGGTGTTCTTGCAGTGAGGAATTGTTTCTTTTTTGGTCAGAACAGTTTACAAGCATGACCCTAATGAAGTGTTGTTAACAACACTTCCTTCGGTCTTCATGCTTTATTAATTCCTCTTGCTACTCATAGTGTTATATGTACATTTAATGCATCAATCATATGTCTTGTATCATTTGATTAGGTGTGTATCTACTATTTTATAGAGTTTAAGTGAGACCCATAGAAAGGAGAAATCAGCGATAGCCAGACCCACACCCCAGATGGGATCCCTATTCCAAACGGTTCAAGGTCTAATTGGGAGCTTTTACCAGGGAGATCCCCTGCTTTTGATCGGACAGATTTTCCCGTCAACAGAGAGATAGTGAGAGACTATGTTTTGTAGTATTGCTATCCAGGGGCAGAGCCAAGAAAATATGGGAAGATAAACATCCATGATGTTTGAGATTTTTCTTTGAGAACCATTCTTTTTACGATCGCAAAACTTATCAACACCATTACACTACATGTAGCGAATAGATCATATATGCAATATGTGCTAGAGTACAAGGAGCCAACAGTATTCAACTGGTCTGAAGCTGTACTTTCCCAAATAATGGAACAATTTAACAAAGCAAAGGGAGGAAGGAAGAATAACTTCAGTTATGGTTCAATCCTCATTTCATTTTCCTTAGAGCGGATTCCACTGATGTAACCTCACCATGTGATGTTGGGTGTGTCTAACCCTAGAGATCCGAGGATGCAAATGTGGGTATAACTAATGGATAGGCATGTAGGCCAATCAACCATTGTGTTCTCGACTGCATTCTTCACCTGTTTCAGGTGACAGATTGTCACCATTTATGGGTATGCATTTGCAGGCGTCGATTTCTGAGGAGATCTGTACTTAGCCTTACCAGAAGGTGCTCAGTGGGGTGAAATAGATAAGAATGTTTTAACCATGTTTTTTTATTTTCCTAAGGTTTATACAATGTTTTTTATTTTTTGATTTTTTCCCAAGACTAAGCTAAAGTTTTGATTTAATGCAGATGTTGGTCAAGTTTAACTAGTGGAGGAACTAGAGCATGGAGCAGATGAGACATCAGAGAGGGCTGTCGAGAGATCAGTCCTTCAGGATCCAGACATGATTGTTGAGACTTTGTCTGAGCTTTGGCAGCACATAGGTGGTTGACCTTCGGGATTCCGGATTGCCGAATCGAAGAGTTACCCATGCGACTACAACTCCATACTATATGTGTTCCTAACCGCTGGATACGGTTACTGTGTAGGATAGCTAGATCTATAGCATGTTACCATGAGCATCACTGGTTTAATTTCGATATTTTGCATACATTTTGAGGTCATATGACCAATGTGTCTTGGGCACAAATTTTTGTAAAAACCTATAACTATCTATCTATTTGATTTCAGTGTTTTCCTATGTTCATTGCATAATCCTATTCAATTATGTGAATGTTTCTTTACATGTGTTACAAATGTCTGTCTAAAACTTGATTAGCTAAATAATCAGTCAATGTGTTCAAATTTCTAGAAATGTATTGATATTGAATAAAATCAAAGTATCTTTCCAAAAGTCTAACTCTTAGGAACAAACAATGTGGTGTTGGACTTCTAACAGTATAAACACTAGTAAGTTGTAATACCACAAATTGTGAGTCTAACCTTATAATGATGCGGTTAATACCAAATGAAATGGCATCAGACAGAAGTTCGATCAACACGCTATACTCAGCAATATTGTTTGTCAATATACCAATACAAATCCCTCAAAAACTCACTAACTCGTCGTTTGGAGCAAAGATGGCCCACGTTGCAGAGGATAGATTCTGCGTACTACGACTAGCACCATCAGCATATCCAAAAAATGGTTCCAAAGATTCATACATCTGCGATGAAATGTAACGTGGATTACTAACGTCAAGAAAACTCTAAAAACAAACTAAGACATTGAATGCAAATCAACAGCATATATATACAATATAATATAAAATAATACTACGCTCATGATTAAGCACAGTAACATTTCAGATACAACCCGTTTCTGGGTTGTGCCAATATAATTCCATCGTAATCCACCAACTCATAGGCACCCTTAGTAAGAACTATTTTGAAAATATAGGGGCCATGCCATAATGGCTCAAATTTCCCTATACATATTACATCAGCTTCTTGATCATAAAGAAGGACCAAGTCGCCCTCTGATAAAATGTGAGGCTGGAAATTTTTGTCGTATTGCGCCTTTATACGTCTCTTATGCACTTCATTGGCCAATTGGGCTTCATGACGCATTTCGTCAAGATGGATGAGGTTAAAAAGATGTGCTTATTCTTCTGAGGTGTCAGCTAACAAGTTGATTGCAATTTTAACGATAGTATTTCACATTGGATTGGCAAGATAGCTTCCAGACCATACACCAATTGAAAAGGAGTAAAACCAGTTGCGTTTCTCACCGAGGTTCGATACGCCCACATGGCCAAGTACAGGATCAAATGCCAGTTTTTTTTACAAACTCCTATCATTCGTTGAATCATACATTTAAGAATATTGTTGATAGCTTCAACTTTTCCATTTGATTGTGGATAATGAGGAGTAGAATTATCATGTGACAATCCTAACTTGGCAGTCAATTCAGTCATCATGTGGTTACTAAAATGCTTCCCATGATTTGTAACTATAGCCTTTGAAAACCTAAACCATGCAATAACATGATTAAAGAAAAACAATGCAGATGTTTGTCTTGTGTTGTTGAATGTAGGCATCGCTTTGGCCCATTTGGTAAAGTATTCTACTACAACAATAATATAACCATGCCCCCCGGACGAATGAGGGTTACAAGCCATGAAGTTAATACCCCATTTCAAAAATGGTCCCACAGAGACAACAAGATGCATTGGCGCTGGCGGTTTGCAGATTTTACGATCAAAAATTTGACATGCATGACAACTTCTGACTACGAGGATGCAGTCACGAAATATAGTAGGCCAAAAGTAACCAACGTGGAGTATCTTTTGCACAGTAGTGTATCCAGATAAATTTCTACCACAAGCCCCAGCATGACAATCATTTAAAACCTTTTCGGCCTCCTCATGAGTGAGGCACCTTCTTAAAATAGTATCGACACCATGACGATAAAGTGTGTCGCCAAAAATCAAATAATCTTTGGCTTGGTATCGAATACGTCATTGTTTAGAGCGAGAGGTATCAGACCAAAAATTTTGGGTTTGGAGATAAATGATAAAATATCCATACCAAGGATCAAATTATCCGATTAGAAACAGAGACTCGTCAGGAATTGATGGTTCTGACATAGTAGCAGTACTATCAGAGGGAAGGTCACAGAGAAGCTCTGCCAAAACTAAAGACTTCTTTGACTTGGATTTGATGAATTCCAAATAAAATTCCTGCAAAATGACAATCCATTTTGAATAATTTCCCCCCATCAATTGACGTGATAAGATATAAGTCATGGCATTGCAATTTGAAAGGATAATGGTCTTTCGGAATAGGATATAGTGGCGAAATATTTGGACAACTTGAACAACTTCCAAGGCAAGATTTTCTACGTATGAATACTTGACTTTCATATCATTTAGATTACGACTGAAATAATATATCGGATGTTCTATCCCATTTTCTACTTGGACCAATACCATAGCAATGGTCGTATCAGCTGCAGCGATATATAAGAAATAATCATTCTGATAATTTGGGGGATACATTAATGACTCCTAGACAAGATTATCCTTGACAACATCAAAAGAAGCTTGTGCAACTTGGTCCCAATGGAAGGGAACCCATTTTTTAAGAGTCGAATAAATCCTTTAGCCAATTCGGCGTAGTTGGTTATGAACCTCCTTGAAGTTAGCCTTTCCTTGTATTTTTTGTATCTGAAGTAAATTTGATAGCACAGGAAAATCAAGAATGACATGGACCTTCAACGGTTCTATTGGAATTCCTTCTTTTGAGACTACGAATCCAAGAAAACGACCAGAACCAACACAAAACACACATTTATGTGGATTGAGGCGTATTTCATAGTGTCGGCATCATAAAAATATGGCTCTTAAATTCATCGGGTGATCATTTCGATTTCGTGAATGTGCGGGTAAATCATCTAGATAGGGTTCAACAATATGTTTGATGTCATTAAAAGCATAATCCATTTCTCTCTTAAAAGTAGCCCCGACGTTCTTTAAGCCAAAAGGTAGTTTCCTATAAGAGAATGTGCCCCAGGTATAGATGAATGTTGTCTTATGTTGATCCTCTGGGTGGATATTGATTTGATTGTAGCCGGAAAATCCATCCAAGAAAGAAAAAATTTCACATCCAGCACAATCGTCAATAATCTGGTTGATAAAGGGAGTAGGATAGTTGTCTTTTGGAAAAGCAAGATTAACATCCTGATAATCGACACACACTTTGATGGTTCCTTGTTTTTTCATGACAGGAACGATGTTGGAAACCCACTTAGTTAGGGGAACAGGGTATATGAAACCAGCATGCAAAAAAAATTCAACTTCTACTTTAATGGCAATGGCCTTCTTTAGATGAACAGGACGAAGGCGTTGATGCACTGGCTTGACATCAGGGTACATATTAATAGTGTGTTCAACAATACTAGTGTCAATACCTGGCATCTCCTCATAAGACCAAGCAAAGATATCCCGAAATTTACAAAATAGAGAGCGATATGTTTCAAGTTATGATGGAGAACAAGACATGCCAACATGAATATTTTCTACCACGCCAGGTTTGGTTGAAATATCAATATAAATAGTTTCTTCAATATTTTACAAATTTCGCTCGGAATCGATTGCATTAATAGGTAAAGAATTCGAAAAGAAATTTTTGATCGATGGGTGATATAGTTCACTAAGATTATCTTCATAATCAAGAAGATGGGAATGATGATGATAATATTCCTAGGGTTATCCTTATGACATCATGGTTTCCAAAATATTCTCATTTTTCAAGAAATTTGATGAAAAAGGATCAGATGGAGTACCAAAATCTAAGGAACGATCAACCCAAACTACCGGCAACGTTGACTTCGGATTCGCCACCCAATCCAGATAGATTGATTTATATGCTAGCTCAATAGGGATAGGTGGCCAAAACTCATCCAACGTAACAATTTCAGAATCACCCATACTCTTCCTTAAGCCAGATGGAGTGGAAGAGATCATGTCGCAAGTCTCTATACTTACAATTTATGCCGACGTCGCAGGCGATGATAATGCAAAGGTTCCCATGAGAGTGGAATCCTTTAAGATTCCTACACCAATGTTCTAAAGTGCTAATTGGGGTGTGTGAATGAACGGAACACTTCTAGTTACCTGCGAAGTGGAGGCAAAGAAGGATAGTTGATTAATTACTATGATGGCACCTTTAAATGGAAAGGCGGTCATTCTAAAATATGTAGAAACAATCGCAGTCATAGCATATACCCATGGTCTTCCAAGTAGAATATTGTCAAGGGGTCTATCAACGACCTCAACGTCAACATTCATTGTTTTTCCCTCCTAGTTCAACATGCAGCTTATTAATAATACCATAAGGCTTATATGTATGTCCGTCACAAGCCTTCAACGTTTTTTATGATTGAGATAGGCGTGGCGAGCCAAGTGACTTCCAGTAGTTTAGAGACAAAATACATGTAGATTCTCCCTCATCAATAATAGTACAATGAACAAGGTGATTGAGAACATTTACTTGTATGGAGAATGTCAATTCTTCTAGTATTTGTGGCACATAGCCCATATGATTAAAGACAACGAGATTAGAATCAATCAGATCAATTCCACTAATAGCCGACAATAAAGTCTGTTTCTAGGAGGAAAAATTTTGTAATACCTCAAGAGCTGACATAGCTGAAGGGTATTGAGCCAAATCTTCAACTATATTATAGGTTTGAGTAGCTCTTGCTCCAGGATTATATGTCTATTTATGAATTACTCCCTTTGGTGGCTTGATTGTCAATTCAGGAATGGCAGTAGGCGGTACCGATTCCATAGACGAATTTGTAGTCAAGGTAGCAGGTTGATCAGTGGCCTGAATACCATAATATTTATTATGCGTTGACATCAAAATATCTTTTGAAGGTTTTGTGACAGATAACATAAGCACTTGGGAACTAGAAGCTGGATCCGTAGCAACAAAATTTGTGTCCGAATTTGATAAAGGATCTGTCAACACAACTGAAGCATGTGAAGGTTTAACCATTTTTTAAACTTCAATGCGGTGAGGACAATCCAGATAAAAGTGTTCCTCGTTACATATTATGCATGGATAACAAGGTTTCCTAGTTCCAGAAGATTGATCAGATGATCTTTCCTACAGGTTATAAGTTTGTTTTTTCTTTGATTTCCCTTTTTTCTTACTTCCGAGTTACTTGTCACTTTTTCCTTTGTAAAATGTCACAGCATTAATTTTGGAAGAAGGTGCAGGATCAAATGTAGTAGTATGATGTGTGCTTTCAGTACCAATCATACCGTCTTTGGCATGAGAGTCCTTTAATTGAGGAGGAACAGTAAAATTAGATCGTGGCGCGTTTGGAATTTTTTCATAGAGCGTGCCAAACTGAGTATAAATCAAGTCTAAATATTGTGCACGATAAATGACTTGCTCTTCAGTGATGACACCACCCTTAGCCACATCCTCAGTTATATATGGTAACAGGGACTTAATGAACCACTCAACAAGGATCTGATCAGGAACAAATGTCTTAACCATTCTACGACGACGATGCCACTCATGAATATGATCAGAAATGTGAGTAGTATTAGTCTACTTAAAATTATTCAAGAGTTCTGTTCCAGTTTCATATCGTATGGGTAACTGGAAGTGAGTCAAAAAGACCGTCTCTAGGGCAGTGAAATTATCAAAAGAAGCTCTAGGTAACTCAATGTACCATTTTGCAGTCAGACCTGTGAGCGTACGCTGGAAAATGCGTAATAGAACTAAGTCTTCATTCAGAGAGTTTGATGAACACCACAAATGATAAGCCATAACATGAGTCGACGAGTCTTCCTCAGGGTTTCCATTAAACTTAGGAATATCTTAGGGTAATTTGTGAGGTATCACCAGCCACCAAGGAGCATAGTTGATTGGATCATTGGTTAGCCGATTTAAATCTGGTAACTCTAAAGTTGGAACAAAAAGCAATTGTCGATTAAGGTTAGGTTGAGCATAGCTAGGGTATGATGGAATTGCTTGGGCAATAGGCCCTTGAGAACTAGCATAAGGAATCTATTGTTGGTAACCTAGATAGGGGTTGTTTTGATAAGAAAACACTTGAGGATTCTGTTGACCAAAACTTGGATATGATACTTGTTGAAATGAAGGTTGAGGCATTTGAGCCTAAGGCTGCAAAGGGGTCTCTCCACCAATTTTATAACCCAAATTAGGATAACTTGGATTCGGTTGAGGATAAGTATAACCTGGTTGTGGCTATGACATCCCATAATATGGTAAACGAGCTTGTGAATAAATGATTCTAGGTATAGGTTGTTGTTGTAAATTAACTGGAAGATTTGGATTTTGTGGGTCAATAATTGAGGGTATTGAGTTGAAGGACCCACCTGAAACAGTTGTTGTGCAACAGTTTGATTCTGTAATAGGGGTAAAGATTTATTAACAAGTGGAATTGATGTGGGTGTAATAGATTGAACCGGTTGATACGAATGTACAAATTTTTGTGGTTGGATAGGAAAAGTAGGCTACCATTGACAAACATTCATTTCTACATTAGGTTGACCAAAAAACGATGGATTACTATCAAATTGGGTGACCTAAGGTTTCCCCCCAGCATGAGGAGGATAATAAGACGGAAAATATTATTCTCCAAATGCAGGGAGTCCAGTTGATATGGTACTAGATGGAATAGACCCAAATGGACTAGCTTGATATTGCCCTGATGATGTGTATAAAATATCAATTCATTCAGTATTCACTATAGTTTTACCAGTTATAATACCAAACGATGACATTGGTGGAGTCCATGGATTTGAAGATGCACTAGAGAAAATTCCAGATAAATATTTATAGCCTGATGGAAGCAAAGGGCCTCCATGTAAATATGACTTTGGTGAAGTTGTAAACATTGACGAGGTAGCGAGAGCAGGTGCTGACGTAATTGGAACAGATGGCCCAACCGAAGATGTTGGTTCAGGCATGGTTACTTGACCAAATGTGTACCCTTTTGAAATGATGGGAATTTGAATAGTTACATGATCAAAAAAATCAGAGGGTGGTGATTGAGGAAAATATTCGTATAAGAAAAGATCCTCCCAAAAATGGGTTGGAGTTAAAGGTGTTTCGTCTTGTGGGATTTCTTCAATCGAAATTAAACTAGGTGGAAGTATTTCATTGTCAAGCCCAAAGTATATTTTAGGAGGTTGATTGTGTGATATGGGAGACTCAAAGGCTATAGAAAATTGTGGGATGACCAATGGAGGAAAAAATTCTGGTCGTTCGACTTCGAGATTCATATTTTCTGGAAAATAAGAGACAGGATCTGGATCAACTTTCGATTGAACAACATTGGGTTCGAGAGGTATGGTCTCACTGATTATATGGATCATGACCATGGGTAGCTGTGAGGAATTCATCTCGAAAACAGTAGACAAACCAGGATTTGTAGAAACAACTTGTTCTGACTCTAGTATAAGGGAAGATAATGCTTCACCAGAGGTACTGATAGTACGGGTTTCGGTAGAGTGATGTTGCCTTCGCCGACCAGGAGTAACTTTTGGTGGTGAAGGTGGTTTCAATGCTAATCTACGCGAACGACAGGGAAAAGGATTCTTTTCTTCCACGATGACTGATTTATTTTAACCAAAAAAAAAAAACAAAAAAAAATGGTAATGCTAGGAAAAAGGTTTACAAAGAAAATGTGAACTGCAGAATACCTCCTGGCGAACCAAGAAGTACGAGCAGGAAATCTCCTCAAATGTTGTGTTCGGTGTATCACAATTTACAAGGTGCCTGACTTGGTTTACAATGGATGGATAGTAACCTAAAGTTGTCCTCCTAAATATACCCAAAGGTATGTGGAGTCCCAAGTCCGTATTAGCGCTATCTGATGTGAAACCGCACATTGAGAGCACCCCTTTATATTTTTCGTACTATAACACTGCCCGATATACCCAAAAGTACGTGGAAGATCTACAATATACTTAGGTACGTGGAGTGAGCTATCACACTCGGAATATATTGCAGACAATTAATGATAGATGCTATGTTTTACGACGTCAGAACATGTCTCTAGCCTAGACCTTCTAAATGTTATCGTTATGGTTCCAATGCTTTATTAGGTAAATTGATGTAAATTTTAAGTTGATCTTGTTTATCAATTTTCCTTCCAAGGTTCACCGTGATGATGTGATGGAAATTCCTAAAATGCAAACTAAAATGATAAGCAAACTTTCAATTTTATTTTTTTCAATGAAAATCCTAGCTACTAGAGGGAAAGAGCAATCAATTTGAAAGCAAACAACAAAGAGCACAAACTAATATGCAGCTTTCCTAATTTGTTCCTATGAAAAACACAAAATCCACTACATGCAAATGCAGGTTTTTCTTTTCAGTCCCTTTAATCTGAATGTAGAAAGAAAAACTAAATGCATCAAATCAATAAAAAAAAATTCCCTTTACTTTGAGAAATGAGGAATTGAACAATAATTTCTCTTTTTAGGAAAAATAAAGATTTTAACTACAATTTCTCCTATAGGAAACGAATAATTTAACGAAAATTTCCTTTTCAAAAGAAAATGGATCTAATACAGTAATGAAAATACTTCGAAATTAATTTTTCAATGATAAAGAAAAACACTTTAAATAAATATTGAACAAACTTTTCTTTCAAAGGAGGAAGATTCAGGTAAAGTCACTGGTTTCTATGAGGCATCGGGCTCTTTAAAATACAGCAAACAAAAGGCTGAAAGAAAATGCAATGAAAAATTCAATGGGAATTTGGTTAACTCTAGGGGGAAACGCAGTATCTAAGGGGAGACAGTGCATTGCAACGCACCCCTGAGTGGGAGACACTGCTCTGCAAAGAACTGTTTCATGTTCAACAGTGCGTTGGGCATAGCAGAGAACAAAAACTCAAGTTGTTTAACACACTTCTAATGCAAATTTTGATTTCAAAAAGCCTAATCTTTGAGATTAAATGCTACTGGGTGGATAAACAGAGGCAAACACACCAAGGATGAAGGGTAAACTCTCCAGTGGAGTCGCCAATTTGGTATGCGGAATTATGAATTACGGATAAAACATTCTTCCCTAAATGTGGTGCTATGCATTTCGAACAACAAGTTAAAGACTTTGCAGATACTTTTCATAACAGTAAATAGACACACAGAATAGATCAAGAAACCTACTTGGGGTCCAAGCACTTCCTATTCTCCTTTTGTCACTCTTGTTGTAGCTTCAAATCCAAGCTAGATCACCAAAATAATTCCTGCAAGAATGAACACTAAACAACAAAGAGATTGAAATATACAGATTCCTATTCAAGTTATTCAGTTAAACCAATGAAACATGAACCATATACATCATATAAGAATTCATAATATAAAAGATAGAAGCTTATACAGATACATATGTGGGAAAGTAAATAGCAATCTTTATTAATGGATAGAAGGGGAGGTTACAACCAACGATTGATTTGATGTCACCATCTCCAGCAACATCCCAGCCTCATCACAATGAACATCTCTCCAGCAGCATATCACTCAAATGAAATCCTCAATTGAAATTCCACCATCATTTCTCTACTCAATTTCTTCCTTCTCAAGCACTAGGATCTGTGCTCAATTTGTAGATGAGTTGAAGGTAGCTTCACAATCAATGACTTTCTAATAATAGGCAAGACACGTTCCCAAGCTCAGAGGTATCAAATGGACACATGGATTCGAATTTTGACACATATGCACTCTTCTATAAGGCACTATCCAAGTGGAGATTCTGAAACAATGAGAATTTCGCTCCCAATTGACCAACGCACCCTTGAGTGTTGGGAAGTGCTTTGCAGATAACCCTTGAATGGAGGTAATTGCGTATGCAACGCACTTATCCCCTTGAGAGTATACATTGGTGAGCTCATATGTGTTATAACATATACTTAAATTCTTGGAAACCTTGCAATGGAAGTCATGGATGATTTGTATTTGTTCTTTGTCCTAGGGCATGTACAACTGAGATGATAGGGGATGATAGACCCTATTCATTGTTTCTAGGGATGATGTCTAATCTAACCAAGTCATTGGGAATGATGCCCAAATTGACCTATAACATCCAACATTTCATTCCAGGGGTGATATCTCATTCTATGTACATAAATGTATCAAATCATACTTTTTGTACCTTCGGGTATATTGGATGGTGCTCCACGCATGAAAAGTATGTGGGAACACTCGCATAGAATGATTATGCATTAGATAACACTACTATGAACTGCACTTCCACGTACCATCAACTATATTTTGGAAGTCCCCTATAGGCTTCTATCCTCTCCATAGGTAACCAAGTTGTTCACCTTGTATATTGTGATACACCAAACCTGGCATTCGAGGAGATTGTCTACTAGTATGTAAATCATTAGTTCTCCAAGGTGGTATATTGCAGTTCATGGTTACTTGGTAAACCATTTTCCTATATCACCCTCTTTGATTTATTTATTTTTTTAATTTATAAAATCAATTAATTGACCACGGAAAAACATCATCACCATGGAACAACTCCTTAGTAGATCTTAGGTTGAGACTAATGGCAACGGTTCCCGAATGTACCAATAAAGGAGACCCCTCTGACGGGAATACTAGTCCTTTTCCTCCTTTTAATATTGGTGCTCCTTATATGGAAATTTTTTCCCTTCCTTGATTTACCATTGGTTTTCCAATTTGGTTTTTTTCAACCCCTATGGTTGTAAATGTCCAAACTGCTCCTCAACCAAGTAGTCCTCCACCTGAACAAGTTGATCCTAAATTTAACCATTTTCCTTCTTTTCCTGTTGTTTCTTCATCCCTTTATTCCTCCTCTCCTAGTGAATTCTTGATTCTAGTAACCAGGAAGCTAAGAAGAAGAAGAAGAGGACAAAGAAGAAGAATAAAAATAAGCAGAGGGGAACCTAAGAATCTATTGCTATGAATGTAGCTAGTATGGAAAAATATTCCAATCAACCTTGCAAATTTAAATTCCCATGCAAGATTTGTAAGGGTGACCACCTTCTTAGATATTATCCCAGTATTCCCAAGATATTAATAGTGTAGTCTATAGGCTCACATAAAACTTTTTCATCAGCCTCTGGAGATCGTGTTGGTGATAACTCATCACCTAGTGATAGTAAGGTCCATGGGAGAAAGGGTAAAGTTAAGTTTCCATGCAGGTTATGTGAAGGGAATAATCTTATTCACCTTTGTCCATATATTCCAATGAAGCCTCAAAAGTGTTGGAAAAGCTTACAACTTCTCAGCCACGACTTCCAGTTGGTTACTAGAAGCTTTCTACCAATCCTTCACTAGTTGATGAAGTGAATGATCAGAGCCTGAATCCATTCAATATAACTCTCTCTAAATGTGAATATCATGAGTCCATTCCTGACCAACCATTGGTTGATAAAATTCTTAACTCGATTCCACCTTTAGTTGATAGTACCTTTCCGGTAGAGAGTGAATTTCATACTGCTTAGGTTCTTTTTTCTTCAAATTCCAATGAACTAGGGGATATTTCTCTCGTTACCAGGGCACAAGGAGGAAATCCTTTGTTCCCACAGCACTAGAGAGAATTTATCCCATTCCCATTGCACAAGAGGGTAGTTCTCCCGTTCCCATGACACCCCCTCCAAGTAGTATGGTCACTTCTTTTGATTGCAGTCGACTGGAAGGATATTGTATTCCTTCTTATGTGCCATTCTAGATCATAGTATGTTATTATAATGTGGTCATACCTAGAAAAATCATATATGAATGCATGTTTGTTAGTATTATGTCCTCAAATTCTTGTAAAACTTTTGGTTCTCTAAAGCTTGTGCCCGTTACCCAGAATATGTTGGTTTTTAACAGAGGAACCAATCAACCATTATGGATCCTTCCTAAGTTTCCTATTACTTTGGGAGGAAATGTTGCATATATCAATGTGATGGTATTCCAAGGCCCTTTGGATTTTAATTTACTCCTTGGGAATTACTATGTTTATGTCATGGGAGCTATTGTCTCTTCACTCTTTCGTGTGATGTGTTTTCCACATGAAGGAATAATCGTGACCATTGACCAACTTGCATTCATTGGTCCTAATCTGACTCCTAATCAACCAATTTCCCTAAATGGTAATTATATGCAAGTGGTATCTCCCCCACCACAGGTTAATTATGTGGCAACATGTTCAATGCCCGCATCTACAGATGATCTAGTAGGTGAGGTAGTGCATCATTTACTGGGGGCATTTGATTCTAATCTTTCCATTGGATCCTTTGATCCCTTCCAGAGTGTTGTTCTCATGTATGAAGAGAACCTATTGGAAGCCATGGCATATTATGGGCCATGATCAATATTTATAAAGCACAATTCCTTTTATTGTTTCAAGCTTGTTAAAAAATGAAACAAGTTTTTTTGGAGCAGAGCTCGTTTTCTTGTGTCAAGCTCATTAAAAAATGAAACAAACTCTTATGAGGATAGTTCTATTACTATGTCAACCTCATTAAAAAATGAAATAGGTTACTATGAGCATAGTTTCATCTATGTTTCAAGTTTGCATAAACATGAAACAATCCTAAGCATAATTCTTTTAATGTGTCAAGCTCATTAAAAAATGAAACATATCCCCTTCCAATTCGAGTCTTTAATTATATCTCGTAAATTACCAATCGAGTCTTTCACTTGATATCGTAAATGAACCTTCATTCCATCCACCTATTAGTAACCAGTACTCTACTTAGGTGAATTAAATGAAGCTTGGGGGGCATGTACCTCGAATTAAGTCATTATGCTCCGGGCATGCAAACTTATCTCAAGCATAGTTTTTTTTCCTATGTTTAAAGCTTGTCTAAAAATGAAAACAATTCCAAGAATAGTTTTTCTCATGTTTAAAGCTGTGAAAAAAAATAAACCATTCTCATCCTTTCTCTCATGATTTCCATTTTTTATCAGCATTTTTTTTCCAGATGAGCCTTGTTTTTTTCATTCCATCGTCACAATATTCTTTTCTGATCATACGCTTTCACTTGGTTTTTACCCTTTCCAGGGGAATATCTGCGATGAGTGGTCTTATTAGCCAACCTCTTTACCTCTACATTTTTTGAGCAGTTCCATCAACACTGGAACCAATTTCTACCATTTATACCACTCATTCCTCCAGGTGGAGTCCTCTTTCAGTTTTTTTCAAACTCCCAAAATATGAAAATATCGTTGAGCACTTTTCTTTTCAAACTCGTTAAAGTAAATGAAAAGACGTCTACTTAGTAAAATTTTAACCCTTTTCCGGACTGAGATAGACTATTTTTGAAAAATGAATACCTTATTCAAACATGACTAAGAGGTTATCTTGGGTATTTTTTTCTACCTTTTTGGACTTAGGAGACTATCTATGAAAAGGAATATCTAGATTTTTCATTTTTTCCTCCTTTTCAAACTCTATAAATATGAAAAAGATGTTGATTTTTACCTTCACTGGACTTGTTAAAACATCAAACAATGATGTAATTGTAGAACATGACGAGACCAAACCACTCCTTATTAGGGTTTGTTAAACATACTCAGATTCATCCAAAGGATGAACTTACAAATCAAGCATATGTTATCCTCCACAAGCTTGTTAAAAAATAAAGAGGTATTGACCAGTATGGTTGGGGAAATTGGGAAAATAGGGTACTCCATTTGTAAATGACAGTGAGTCGCTCTTGAACATGACACTCTTCCACTTCATATTTGGGGTTGTTGGGTTGGGTAATCTACTTGTATTTTGGTTTATCATACCATTTTCAAAGCCTCCATTTTTTCCGTTGGTGTAATCCTACCAGCTCCATTAAGTGTCGTCATTTGTCCAAGAGAAGTCATTCAATTGATATCTGCTACAATACTCTTAAGTCTTCATTCCATGTCTACTGTTGGTGTCCCGTGTTTTGATATTTTGGAAAATCAAAAGACAAGGCAACATCAGAACCAATCTTTAGAGTTCCAGGATCTAGTCCTCCTGTTCTCATAGAGGGATCTCTCAAATGTTTGTTTGCAAAGGTTTATCTTGTGTGATTAGCATATGGATTTTAGACTAGTTATTAAGTGCAGGTGTTTGTTTGTTTGTTTGGTTGGGTTGATACAGCAGAACATGAAAGGTCTAGGAAAGATATATAGAATGGAGAAACATCTGGTTCATTGGGAAATGGAGTCAAAAAAGAGGTCATAACATACTCATCAATGGATATGGGATATCAGAGGGAAAATCTAACTTGGCCATAGGATCCTTTGGTTTTGAAATGAGATGGACATCAATGATTTGGAAAGAGAAGTTTAATTCTCAACGAAGGGAACTTGAAAACATAACTTGAACAATAAAGAAATATTTAATAGATAGGGCTAACCATAAATTCTACAAATATCCTTTAAGAAAATAATGACTTCAAGACAACTTTCAAAATGAAATCTAAGATTCGGGGAACACCCTATTTCCTCAAAGATTTTATTTCAAATGACTTAGAAAAAATAAAAGATTCATTGATAATTGTAGTCATAGAAGAGGGAACACCTAATACATCTATGATTAAAACTATAAAAGACCTTCAAAACAACTGTTCAAGCAATGAAAAAGGGAAATATTGAAACAGACCTCTTTGACTAACTTAAAACAATGGTACTTCAAAGGGAGACTTCAATAAGAGCTTTCAAGTGATAGCAGACAAGCAGGGAGAAGCATAAATCATGCTGAAATCAACTATTTGAGCTATTATAGAAATAAACAAGAATGAGAACTAAAGAGAGAGATTGAAGACTCTAAAATACCTCAGCAGAAGAAAACATAAAATAGTGAAGGATGAACGGGTCTAAGGTGCTTCCAGGAGTCATTCCTTAGCCTAAAACTTTCAACCTACTATAGTACGAAATTATGGAACAGAATGAAAACAGGAGAAAACATTAAACAATTTAGAATACTTCACCAAGAGCCAAGCTCATGGATCCAATGATAGAGCCTTCTCAGTAACAAGCATGCAACAACATCATCAGGGCTTCCAAGACTTCAATTTGTTCTTCAACTTCAACAGACTATGTATTATTTCAAAGAGTTCCAATGTTACAACTAGTGATAAACCAACAACCAACCCCTCACTCATCTTCTGCAGAAGTATATATAGAAGAATGAGGAGGTGAGATCTGATAAAAATATCTCCAATTACAATTAATACAGATTTAATGACCTCTTGGCCTTTGAGGGGCTCAATGAAGAAACTTACATGGGTGTACTCTGTATTAAATGTTTTTACATAAATTTTAAGCTCTGTGGGAGCTTTTGTTGACCTTTGAGGCTCTGTGTGGCGTCGAAGTAACTCTGCAGATGTTTGTCATTAATTTGCCTGTAGAATTTACCCTTTGGCTATGTTTTGAGGCATATATCCAGTCTTGATCAATAAATTCAGCTTCTGATTGAACACTTTGAGGTACAGGTGGCATTTCAGTAGCTGGGAGGAATCAATTTGCCTCATATGTGGCGGTGGAGGCTTTCCTGTTGATAAAAACCCTTAATATTTTCTTTAAACTGTATTTTAATTGGGGATTAGGCTTTTGATAAACATTTTTAGCGTGATCCCCGCAAATATGTCTTCCATCCTCTGTCCTGGTTCATTTTGATCTTCGTCACTGATACTCTCTGACTGTGCCCGATTCATGGTTTCTGTGGGTATGCAGGGCTGCGCAGGGTTATGTGGCATCAATGCTTCATGGATGATTGATGAAACGTGGACTTAACACCTACAAATTTTTTCCTTTGACAAATCGAAGGTGGGAGGATCGTCACCCTCTGCCTTCGAAATTTCTTCAGACACAGTGAAAAAACCTTTGAACCCTACAAAATACGAACAAAAATTATAAAATCCATGCATTTATAGGTTACTGCTTCAGAAGGCACGTGGAGAGAGCGTGGCCGTTGGATGGCATCATCCAACGGTCAAGGATGATTGGGAGAAATCAAAGAGAAGTCAGAAGAATCGTTTAAATCAGAGTCGTCGATCGCATAGAGATCGACGGTCAGGGGTGGAGGCGAAAAATCAAAACGGGGAATCAGGGCGATAAAATGTGGGTCGTCGATTTGCAGCTCAAATCGACGGTGGAGATGCTTGAATGACCATGCCATAGCCTGGTTAACTGTCGGGCATCTCCGGTGAGCGATAGCCATCGGATGGGCGGCCTCAGATCGGACGGCGCACATCAATATCGCGCGGGGTCCATGTCTAAACTTTAACATGTGATGGACGGTGATTTTATGAACAATACGCAGGACATGCATCGGCCAGTGTATGGAATCGTTACCGATCGGGAGAAAACCGCCCTCACCCAAAGGTGGTGCGATGAATACCGTGCGGTTTTTGGAATGGTGAGTAGTTGGTGGGGACCACCGGGCTTATGGACTCCGTGCCATCGATCTGCATATCAGATCAACGGTGGAGAATGATTTACAAGTCGGACTGGCAGAAGATTTTAGAAAATAATAAATCCGACATTTTTAAATAAAACTAAGGTTTTGAACATTGGGCGGAGATAATTAATTAAAAAACGGATAAGCACCTGGAAGGTTAGCGCTTGGTTCTAACACCAAGACGCATGGAGGGGAAAGCTAAAGACTTCACCCGAGGGGGCTTAGGTCCATAATACATATAAAATATGCATTTTAATGGATTTTGAATGATATTCAAGGGAAATTGAGGGTTCCGATATAGTTTAAAAATAAGTCTTAAACTATGTAAAGAGGATTTTCACGAAAGGGAGAAAAGGAATCATGAAAATAGAGGAGTTTTATGGAGAAAGAGGGGAACAAATGAAGGTAAGTTTTGAAAGAAGGGAAAAGGGAAAAGGTTCTTGCAGCAGTATTCTGGCTTGGAAATCAGCAGGATTTCTAAGTGTAAAATGGGAACAGCAGTGAAGTTTTGGACAGAGGAGAGGCATGAGGCCCTCAAGAGTCTTCAAGAGCCAACACTTTTTTATCAATAAAATTTGTTCCTTGAAGGCTCAAAAAATTCTTAGCCACCTTTTGCTATAACAAATTTTATAGGTGGCTAACATCTACCATTCCTGATACAATACTTCTGTATCATCATCATTTTGTCTCAAATCATGATACCTGTTTCATGTCGTTGATGGGGGATACATCAAGGCCCTCCTACGAGAGCAGCTTCTTGTTGACATCAAATCATTATCCAGGAATTTAACTCAGAAACAACCCTTTAGTACCTTGGTGATTTCATACATCAATGGAAATATTTCTCACTCTCGGTGACAGGTTTACACCAATTGCCCTCGACTGAAATATTTTGTGTGGTGTTCGACTTCAACTCATTCATTCACACCATATAGATTGTACTACAGTACCTTGAGATCCATTAACATCATCAGTGGTTTCTCTCACATATGTTAATGGTTTACATCATTGGCCGGTAATCAGATGATGTCTACCATGTTCGACTTCAACCCACTGATTCACATGGTTGGACTCGTACATTTGGACGTTCGTGTGAACAATATATAAGACGTCGAATCTAGTTTCATCCATCTGGGCTACGATTTTAGGAATAATTCAAGATCACAATGTATGATGGATATAATCATATAGACAATCATCCAGTCATGGGTCCACCATTTTTTTATCCATGGGCGTGTATTTTGATCATTGTACATGTAATGTTTTCTTATGTGTTGAGTATGGGTATGCCTCCCTCGAAAAATATGTCATGATGTAAATGTATTTTAATAAAATATGATCTCATCGGTTGTTCTTGATCCTGACTTGTCACAAGGTAAAGCACTTCAGTCACCAGTCATCATTTCTGACTTTTTTCTTTAGGGGGTAATATGTTATAGGCCATTTTGTCACATTTGGTCAATCGGCCTATAAGCTAGATCAATCAACATCCTTTTACCCCTTAACATCATCATTGCACAAATCCCTAACCATGACTCCCCATAATACCAGAGTCTTTGCCTGAAACTACCTTATTTCATTCATTTTAAGGACCAACGCCTTTGTAAGCTTGTGTACCTACGCTGACTACCAGGTTTCTCCATGTTGGACAGTGTTGATCACCAATGCATTGATCCATGTTGGGGTGCATTCATTCAATAAATTCGGGAAAAAAGAGAGAGAATATTGAAGCCTCTTCTTCTATAAGCTTCTAGGATTTGTTACAACTATTTACCTTAGATAAAACCCTTAAATCCTATCATATCTCTCAACGAAGTTTCCATCTCTTATCCTTTGATCCCATCCTCCCATCAAGAGTGGATATCAAATCCTAGATTGGTAAACAGAGAAGAACTCCCAACTTACCCTCCTATTTTATATATTGGTGGCCATCCACAAGATAGGAGTTGGATTTTGGAGATATAATTATACCATCATGTTGTTGCTATGAAGAGTTAACATTCCATGCATTAGGGTGATTAGAGGTGCAATTTGTGGAAAAGAAGGAGCAAGTCAACTTGGAGGAGCTCTTCTACAATATCAACTCTTATTTCTCATTGTAACTCCTTCCATTTATATTAATGCAAACAGTTCTATGTTTTCCTATATGCGATGTTATGATTTCATGTATTTTGATGCCATGTTGATCCATTGAATGAAGTATTTAGATGATGCTACATAGATATCGTAGATCATTGGCTTGTTTTGTCTGATTGTGCAGGTTCTAATTATAGCAATGAGAGCTAGGATTGGAGCATTCAATCCAAGAAAGGAGTGAAGCATACGACGGATCATAGGTAGGATTCATCCCATTATCTATTTATTCTAAAGGAAAAAATAGCTACTTTGTGTTTCTGTTGTTCTACGCTACGCCACCCAGACTAGGGAAGATACTTATGTATGCAGTCGTAGATTTCATATAATAGGGATCCAACACCATCAACATCTTTCTGCTAGAAGGAGGGAAACCAGTTTTTTATGGCTGATGACTCCACACACCCCGGACATTCTTCTTTTGTGTAACATTCCTAGTTAAAAATCCATGTAATAAAGTTAATTAAGTAAAAATAAGACCAAGGCCATGGGACATGTATTCCAATTTGAATGTTGGTAAAAACATCCTAGTGGGTGTTAATTTGGTTTATTATGGCTAAGGGAAATTGGAAAAGGAATTTAAAAGGAAAAAGGAATTAATTGACATTTATTTATGAAAATAATGGAAAATAGGAGAAATGGAAGGTGAAAGGTCACAGGTTGCATGTGAGGATGAAAATGAAGGAAAAATAGAGGAAATTGAAGAAAATAGAGGCCTCAATGATAAAAAGGCTTATGAGGATTAGTTCACAAACTTTTGTCAGTTTAGTTTTGGAGCTCCCTCTATTCTATCTATTCTCTCATACTCTTGCACACTTAATATAATTCTTGGATAGCTCTAGCATTGGAGAAAGGAAGGAAAATAAAGGACAAGGAAGAAAAGGAAAGCAAGCATCAAGAAAGGAATAGTTGGATCAAGAGGCTACAGCAATATTACTTGCAGGTATCGAGTTGCATGTATGATTTTCTTGCTAGTTTTCACATGCATGGTACATGCATGTGCGTATTTGGTTATCTTCTTATCATTGGCATGGGTTTTTCCATGTGTGATAATGGTTTCAACTATGTCTTTCCATTTCTGAATATCCATGGTGTGATGGGATTCTTTTACTTGGTTAAGCTTTGGATTGTTGGATGGTTTTGGAACCGACCAAGGTGGGCTTGGGAAAACTCCCAAGGGCCTAGAAATCCCTTGATCGGTAAGGGAAAGTGGTAAATACTGAGGGTGGAGACAAGAAAATTCCTCAAGATATTAGTGAATAAATATAGAGGCATCCAAGTTTGTTTAGGGCATAGTGATCCCTTGACCGGTTTTGGTAGGATTGCGATAAATCCTGGAAGTGTGTGTTTTTGTTTGGGCCTAGGAATCCCTTGACCAGTAATGGAAAGATTGCGGTAAATCATGGTTGTATAGGTGATGGTTTCAGGACTAGGATTACTTTTATCGATTTTGGAGGGATTGTGTTAAATGAGGAAAAAATGGTTGCTTTTTTATGAGTCCCACATTCATGCTTGGAATATGACAAAAGGGTAATTGGTTGAAAGAAATATTTGGTTTAGCCCAATCTATGATCAAGCGGTAAATGGAAGTCCTTGTCTTGGTTGAATTTTCATATGTTAATAATAGCTCTTTCCCTCTTGTATTTCATGAGTATTTATACTTTTTATTATGTCACTTTGATGGCTACTCTCACATTGTTATTATTATGGTTATATGTTGGTTATAAGCATGGTTTTATGATAGATTCAAGTTATGGCTCTTATCATGTTTTGATTGGTAAATGAATGGTTATTGAATGCATGACCTAATAGATGTTATTGCAACTATTATGAGAGGAAAATAGACCTCCTTCATGATTCTTAGATAAGTTTCAGGTCGCTATGTTCAGATATGCATTTATGACATGTACATTACATGTTCACTATGTGTTTTAAAGAATTTTTTTCATGGATAGGCCTGGTTAGGTCAAGTTCTTGTTTAATTTTTGTTATTATGGTTGTGTCCTAGTTTCATTCATCATTCTAGAAGGTTATATCAAGTTCTGGGTAGAGTTATGGATCCTAGCCCTAAAAATGTGGCTCATATTTTGGATTCGCATGCAGAAAAATGGGAAATCTAGCTTGCGGTCATTGGGAAGAAGGGTTATCAGAGCGATTGGAGGGTGTTATGAGACCAGCTCCAAAAATAGAAGAAAATAGAGATCAACGCCTTATAAATAAGCCAATTCTTGGATGATACAAATGAAAAAACCTCTTTTCTATATATAGGAGTCCATGGGGTCACAATATAATCCTAGCCGACCTAACAATAATAATGTAAGGGCACAATAATAACAATATGGGGGTTCCCGGATGCAGGTGAACTGGAAAGAGATTAATGCGATGGGACCTGGGTGCGGCAAAGTGTGGAGACACCTGCCCACACAAGTCACAGCTGGAGGAAGGCATTTAATATATGTTGTCATTGTATCTAATGCGTTAACTTCTGGTGTTGTTCACAATCCGACCTCCACTCCCTTATGCGACTCTGCATGCTCCTCAATGCTTCGGCCTTCGGCTCTCATCAATGAGAGATTAATGTTGGGCATTCTTCGATGCAATTCCATTCAGGTTGATAATATGGAGAATCGCTCTGGTTTCTTAGACAATCCTCAGCCGATGAACTGCAGGTGCTCTCTGATTGTCGAGTTCCCCAGTCTATGCACTGTGACAGGCAGAAGAAACCTGCTAAACTGCTACTTATACCTTGGTGATAATTTTCACTTCTCTCGTTCTGGCCTTTGTCTATCTGCCTTGGTTTCTTTGAATTTTCTCTTTCCTCAAGCCTCTTTCACTCCTGCTCCTCCGCCTCTTCTCGTGACCTCCGCAGAGACTAAGCCCATGCCTCGCTTACGTCAATGTATGCGTTGTCACAGCGGTAGCACCAAAAGCCAACCCCTGCACACTCCCTCTAGCTCCACCTCCAAGTCATCTTCTCATTCCATCGACTATTTTTCGGGCCGCTATCTTAATACCAGAAGTGGGAGGGGTCATGTTCATGGAACAGGCCACTGTATGGGCTCCTTGGCTCCTCCAATCCCCACCGCTCTGCCTTCTCCCACGCTTCATATGGCACATTTATCATTCAATTTTTCTCTGAACTACCCTCGCATCACTGCCTCAATTACTGTTATTTTCCATGAAGAGCCCCAGGCGGAAGAACATAGCACTTTTCTGGCGGGTCTGAGTAAAGAGAAAGCCCAGATTTCGGACCATCAGGTGGGGTCGTTGAACACGTAGGGCAAGGAGGCACATGCGAGCAGGGTTCGTGACGAGGAGATGGCACAAGGAGATCCAAGACCTTCCATTCCTGAAGCTGCTCCCACCACGGACCTGTTAAATAAGGATGGAGATATGTTTGCATTCTGGTGCCGAATTGTGGAAGAACCGCCTGATGAATAACCACTCCTTTCTTGTCTGGTTTTCGTGCCTTGCGGCCCATTCTACTGGGTTTGTTTATGCTTATCTTGATGTGTCAAAATTTAGTTTTGTTTTTGAATGTTGTAATCGATGTAATCTTTAGAGGCATACTCTGATGGTACCCCTGCGAGGGTAGTGCAACAGTTTGAAAATTGCTCAAGGCTGGTTTCCCCTTATGAGGGCAGTCTTTTTTTCTGACTTTTTTGTTAAAATTGCCATAGGTCTGGGAAAATTTTTGGCTTCAGCCATGATGTAAAATATCTCTTCTGTCAATATATTAACCTAACTTAGAAAAAAAAATAACAATATGGGGGTTACAGGGGTACAATAATAACAATAAGGGGGCTACACTAACAACAATAATCCAAATACACTAGTATTAAAGGGACCTAACATGCCCCTCTCCTTCAAAAAAGTGTTGTCCTCAACTCTTGAGTAGATCCAGATGCTTCTGTATAAAATTCTCATCCTGCCATGTAGAATTTTTAGTGGGTAAATTCTTCTACTTGATAAGATACTCTGAAATTGATCGATTTCATAGTTTTTGAGCTCTTGTTTCCGTGACCGCTTGAGGTTCCAATATGATTTTTCCTTCCTCACCAAGTTCTGGAAATATTGTTTGAACTGGAATTTTGTCACCTATAACCTTCTTTAAGCATGAAAAATGGAAAATTGGATGCACTCGAGAAGAAGAAGGAAGCTCCAATTTGTATTCCATAGTACCAATCTTTTGCAACACCTTGTAAGGACCATAGTACTTTGGCGATAATTTATTATCCTTATTAGCTTACTTGAGGGACATTTGTTTGTATGGTTGTAGCCATAAAAATACCCAATCCCCTACATCAAAACCTATCTCGCTGCGATGTTGATATTCCTATTGTTTCATTCGATTTTGTGCCAAATTAAGGTTATCCTTTAAGAGTTGGAGAACTTGTTGTTGATGCTCGATGTGATCTTCCACTGCTTGAACTTGAGAATTGTCTCTTAAAGATGATGTGATGGACAGTGGATGATATCCATAAAGTGCCATAAATGGGGTCGTTTTTGCTGCAGTATGGAAGGAAGTGTTATACCACCATTCAGACATAGGTAACCACTTCAGCCATTGTGTTTGTTTATCAGATACAAAACAACGAAGCTAGTTGAGTACCCAAACAAGAAAATAATTCCATCCAAAAATTTCCCATAAAAATGGGATCTCTGTCGCTTACAATAATCTTTGGGTTTCCATGTAGCTTTTGAATTGTTCCATAAATGCAGTAGCAACTATACTTTCTTTGTGGATGAGATAATGCACAAAAGTATGCATACATGGTAATTCTATCAACTACCACCATGATTACACTCTTTCATTCGGACTTAGGTAAACATGTGATAAAATCCATTGAAATGTCCTCCCAACGTTGAATTGGAATGGATAAAGGTTGTAGAAAACCCAGGGTATTAATTGTCTCAACTTTATTTTTCTGGAAAACCAAACATTTCGCCATAAAATTTTGAATATCAAATTTAAGGCCATCCAAAAAAAATTCTTTCTTCACCCTGTGGTAAGTTTTTAAAAATTACTGAGTGTCCTCCAAAGGGAGAAGTGTGAAATTCCAAAAGAATATTTTGTTTTAATTGGGAATTCTTACAAAGATATAAGCGATCTTTGTACCATAAGGAATCATTTTTCCAACTAAATGTATCAGATGTACTAGGATCTTCCTGCAAATTTTGAATGAGTGTCCACAATTCTTCGCCCTTTTTCCATTCATCCCTTGCTTCAATTATCCAATCTGGTTGGACAATAGAAATGGCACAAAGCAATTCTTCCACCTATTCATCCTTTCTTGAGAGTGCATCTGCAACAACATTTACCTTCCCTTTTTTGTATCTGATTTTCAAAGTCATGCCCCAACATCTTTGTGACCCATTTTTGCTGCTCTTCTAAAGATAATCTTTGTTCCAAAAAGTGTTTAATACTATCATGATCAATTTTTACCTTGAAGTGTCTTTCCATTAGGCAAGGTCGTCATTTCTTGAGTGCATGTAGTATTTCCAACATTTCCTTCTCATAAATAGATTTCTATAAATACTTTCCTTTGATTGGACGACTTTTAAAAGCAATGGGTCTTCATTCTTGCATTAAAATGGCACCAATTCCATTTTCGGAGGCATCACATTCCACAATAAAGGTTTTTGTGAAGTCTGGTGTAGCTAAGACCGGTGCTAGGCACATTGCCTCTTTAAGATGTTCAAATGACTTAGTTGCTTCAGGAGTCCATGAAAATGCATCTTTATTCAAAAAATTTGTTAGAGGTGTTGCTATTCTCCCATAATTCTTTAAAAACTTCTAATAATACCCTGTTAACCCGAGAAATCCTCACAACTACTTTTTGGTTGTGGGGACTTTCCATTACTTAATGGCTTTAATTTTGCTAGGGTATACCTTATGTTGAGGCCTTAGAAATTTGTGGCAACAACAAGGGGCATAACCACCCGGTCCAGACCTTAAGACACTTCCTTTTTCATTTGGGATAGTGGCTCCGACTGGGTATAATGGGACTAGTTTCCCAGATTTGGGATTTTGTTTAATTGTTGGGTTTCTCTCAAAGGATTTACATGATGAATCACTACAAACTAAAACAAATTTATCCTAAAATGCAAAACTTTGAATTAATTCTAATCTAATCTAACCTGGGATAATACTAATTTTATGCGATCTAAAATGATATCTATTCAATCTGTGATGATTTAGATCATCACAGATTTAATAGAATTAATACTTTGTAAGATGATTCTCTTGAAAAATAGTTAATCAAAAGAAAATGTGAAACATATCGCATATATTATAATGATCATATATAAAACAAACCAATTTCTATCTTTATATCGTACAATAGTGCAACTGATATTTCAAACAAAAATAATTGATTTCATACATAATTCATGAAAGTTGGATTCATCACTAATATTCAAAACATAATTAGCATACATTATAATAGTACTAGATGTGTATTGTCTTGTTCATCTGATCAATGATAATAGGCCACATTCAACTCTTCTACCAATAATTCTTTCAAAGAATACAAAAGTGCATCAACAGTGATCAACAAAATGATATACAACTGAAAAGGTCGTGTTCCATTATTTTATCAAGGCATCCACAAACTTACTTATAGTTAAGCATTCTTTGCAAATGTTCTCAATAAAATTCTGGACCCTTCTCTAAATGCATGAGAAGGGTTTAAATACTATACTAATTACTTACAAAAATAGATTATAGAAAATATCTTATGAGTTGGTTTCAAACAGCCTCCCTCATTCCTAGTATCTAATTTCTAAAAATTGAATTATAAAAACAAACTAACTAATAATCATACTCGATGATAAGTTACTTCTAGCTCTGCTTTTTTTCTCACAAATATCGGACATCAGTTGAACTTGCGGAGGTTTTCCGAACTGTTTCTTCATTTGTGCAGCAAATATAGCATCCAGTAAAAGTGGTTTTATTTTCTGAATGGAATTCAGAGAACAATTGAGTGTCATGATCTAACTGTGAGGTTTAACCAGTAGCTGCCAGTATGTTTTTGAATCAGTCTTTTTCAGATGTGTAAGTGCTTCTTCTTGGATTTGTCCTGCTTCTTTCCAACTTTGCTCTAAATCTCTGAGATAAGGAATAGATTGGAGATTTCCTTCTTTAATCAGACCAGAATTATGCAATATGTGGTTAATTAATTTGACCATATTCTTTGATATACTTGTTTCTCTGGCTATGGCCAATTCTGCTTGTTTCACCTGTGCATCCCAGTTAGTAAAGAGGATATCTTTGAAAGTGTCCTTAATCTTTGGGAGGCCTAAATTTCTACTTTATTCTGAACCTTTCCATTCAATATAATCATAGATTTTACTATTGAGGTCATTGAACTCAAATCTTTGATCAATGACTGTATTGTTCAATTGTTCACTGGTTTCCAGGTGTGGAATTATGTCTTACATTTGTACAACAAACAAGTTTTTTTGTTTTGAGAGTAAGGCATTTAATTCCAATGCTTATTTTATGCTTCTCCAGTAGGAATACCTTCATATTTGGTAAGATCTTCTCTCAATTGTTCAATGAATGAGTTTTTTCTAGATAAGTCATTTTCATGACTTATCTTAAGCATTTCCATTTCTTGTTGTACTTTGAGGAGTTGTTGTTCCACCTTCTGATTTAAACTATTTCTTTCTTCATCTAACTGTTGTTGTAGCTACATGATTTTGTCATCCTTTTCCTGAACCAAAACAGATACTTCTGCTGCCTTATCCATTGTTGCAGTGGTGTATGCACCAGCAAACTGAGATAGCCGAGTCGGATTTTCAATTCGATTTGATGGAATATCTTTCCATACTACTTCCATAATTTCATTTCCTAGAGGTGTTTCAATTCTTCTTATTTTTCTTTGCTTTCTGACTACTGCTTTATGAAGAGGGCTATAAAATATATCTAGTGGGGAATATCAATCACCTTGAGGACAATCTCATCAATAGGATTTGCAGGAATGATTTCTCTGTCTTGAGAGATTGTCTCAGGAGTTTCAATGATTTCTTTTGTTGAAACTATCGTCCCTATGGAGTCTGAAATTCTGTATTTTTCTGTGAAGATTATGCCTCTAGAGTAATTTTTAATGTGTTGTTGAATGAAGTCCAGATTTTATCTAATTCACTTTGATTTTGTGAATCTGATTGTTCGGCTTTGATTTCTTGGCTTGATTCAGTCGTATTACTGGTAACCAAAACATTCTGAGGGATCCATCTGATTCTTTGTTCTCTAAACTCATTAAATCTTTGTACTTATTCTGGATTCAGGTTCAATTTGAAAAAAATTAGGACTTCTTCAAAATTCCCAATAGATTGCAAAGTATCTTCGAATCTATCATCAATGTGTATGATAGGTTTGAGTTGGACTGACAGAGTAAATTTGTTAGCAATCTTTTCTGGGTCGAACTTCCTAGAGGGTAGAATGGGGAGCTTCAAAAGCTCAATCTTCTGACATTCTTTCAATGCATGATTGAAATTACTGAGTGTAAATGTACCACATGAAATTGGGAAACTTGGCCATAAAGACTTCTTACTGTCTTTCAAAGATTTAGTGAGTCCAATACCAACAGTTTGGTAAGCGACTTCTCTTTCCATAAATTTGTCTGAAACATATAAAGGAATAACATGCAGGGCTATGGAGCTTCAAAAAATTCTGATATATGAAAATGAATCTTCAATAAAATATCTCCCTATCATTTGAAGGTCTGAAATGGCTTCTTTAGTGAACCTAGGGCTCATTATGTCAAACATTAGTTGATGCAATGGTAGTAAAACTCCATAACATAGCCTGTGGAAATGTGGTACATAATTATGTTCCCATATCTCTTTATGATTCAAATGAATCGAGGTAGGATCTTTAGGGGTCCATTTCCATCCCATAACTGGAAAGTTGGTAGAAAAACAGATGGTGTCAAAAACATATGCGCTCATGAAAAATTGGGGAACAAATTTGGGGGAGGAATTTCTTGTTTGGCGATATTCATTAATTTCCTTAACTATATTGTCAAAAAGGATAGTCGCCCAATTCATTATGTGGGAATTAACACAGGAATCAATTAGGGGAAGCCAATTTATGGAGAAATTGGTATTATCAGGCAGACCATATAATCTGCATAGCCTTGCTGCTGCAAAATTATAAGGATTCGCAAGTGACGCGATAAGATACATACCTGTTTTCTCATATTTGAACTTGTTATCTAGTTTCCTCCAACCTTGAATTTCCTTGAATGGGTTTTTGTTCTTCTTAGCAAACTTTACAATAAACTGACTATTGTAGATGTCTTGTGGGTCAGGCAAATTATACATGATTTTCAGATCTTCAGCTCTGAAAGAACCTAGAATTTCATTCTTGAAGGTTCTTACTTGTCTGTCTTTGATTGTTGAATTGTCGAGCACCCATCTAATCATGTCAGTATATGGAAGAAGAGTAGCCCTTGATGCTATCCTATGGAGGAAAGAGCATGCAATATCTTTGAACTATAGATTTGAGGGTGTCGCATCATCGGCAGTCGCTGAGACTTCCACTACTTCTGGCTCTTCGTCTTCAAGAATATTATAAATAACTTGCCACTTAGTAGCTCCTCCATCGGCAGTGTAGACAGTATCAGAGACTATAGGCATTATTTCTGTTTGTTCTAGTTCTGTAACAATCTATTTGTTGTGTTTCTGAATTACTTTGCGGATGGACATATCTTGAAGGAAAATCCCTATTAAAGACAGAGTAAATGATCAAATGATGGAAGATCTATTGAAATGATCTATTTTGAAAGAAAAAATACGAGAAACAGCTATACAATTAATTAATCATAACGAATCAATAACTATTTACATTGGGATGATAAAACACAATTAATATTTCCTGACATGATTTATTTTCGCATAAAACCTTTATTCAAAACCTTTCAAATCCATTGCATTTCACTTCTTTGAACCTGTTTTTATGAAGCATACTACCTTTTTTTTATGTGATATGCGATTTCGCGATATCGCGAAATCGCAGAAGTCGCAATATCGCAAAATCAAAATATCAGAAATTTTGTAAGAATTGCTTAAAGTTTTACAACGTAAATCTATGATATGCGATTTAGAATGTCGCTTGTGAAACTTCAAATCGACGATCGCAAAATCAGGATTTCGCTAGTTTATTGTTTAACTTCTAATAAGAAAATATTTGTGCGGAATGTGATTTTGCAATAAGGATGTTTTATTAATTGCTTTTTTATTTTTTTTGTTTTTATTTAAAAAAGCGACGATGTCTTTTTGGAGTTTTATTTTTATCAAAGGACAAAAATACATTTTTAAGAAGGGTCCCTATTTCTATTTATCAAAGGTCTAGATTATTTTGAGAATAAAAATGGGGGGTGTTGTTGCATAGCACAACAATTGGCGATTCACTTGGGAGAACCAGATATCTACGATTGGTTTATTTTGATATTTCTAAACTTTCAAAACAAGAAAAAGATAAAAGAATAAAAATAATATGATTCATGAATTAAATAGTATTTTTTCAGAATATAATCTATTTACCTATCTAATTTTTTCTTAATTAACCCCTTCAGTGATAATACATAGGTATATGTATCAGTCAGTACTTAGATTTAAAAAGATAAAGTTGGTATTCTCTAAAATTGGTTTCATATCTTTTTACTCATTTATCATAGATAGAGCCACTGTTTCCAGCAAGAGTTTATAGCCTCGACAGGGTTATCTTTTAACCAATAATGATTCATGGTCTCATCTGAATTTGATTTCTTATTTAAAAATATAATTATGACATATCATTGAATTTCTTTTTCTTGACACATTTTCAAAATCATTGCCCAGGTTTGGTGGCCTAATAGTGGCAATGTCATTCACTGATAGTAATTTAGACTGAACAAGCTGGCTCGTGATGAGACCCCTTGTCTATTGATTTTTTATGATCATTTAGTTATTACCCTGTTATAGTATGCAGTATTGGTAATATCAGTCTAGATTATTTCTCTATGATCATGATAAACAAGCTCGTGATGAGACTTATTTTTCTTTTGAATTTGTTCATTGCATATTTTTCTTTTATCTTTTTGAACTATACTTTTGAAAAAAAAAAATTATCAAATGGGATGAAACATTAGCTTATTTTAAGAGTTATGGATGAGAATTATAGAGTTGGTGGATACCGTTTTGTAGAGAATCCTTGCTAAGTTAAAAATTTCATTTTTTGACTGACACATAATAACTATATTTTATGATATCTAGAGTCTTTTTCGAAAAGAAAATGCCTTTAGTAAATTTCAAATTATTCCAAAAAAATAAAGTTTATTCAATTCTCATAGTTATAATCATCTTTTTACTTTACTTATTAATAGAAGCGAAAGATCAAAAAAAATTGTCAAAAACATTTTGAAAATTTGAATCAACCAAAAATGATTCTATTTTTCAACTTTTATTTTCCTAAAGCAAAAATAAAATTTAAAAGCTTCATTCCCTAAGAGAAATATTTTTTGAGAATTTGACCATTCACAGGCAAGGAATATTTCTTACCTGATAAGTTTTGCAACAAAAAGGTGGATAAGCCTATTTTTTCTATGATTTGAAATGGACCAAGCCATAATCTTTGGAATTTGGTATGCTTACCTTTTTCCTCATGTGCCTTATCCCATTTCAAAACAAGGTCTCCAACTTCAAAAAATTTTGGACTAGTAGATGTTGTGTCAAATGAGGCTTTCACTATTTGTTAATGATGAGCATGTATAGCTTTAGCTTTCTCTCTTTGTTATTCCATTTAAAAAATTTGATCTTGTCTAAGTTGATAGGAAGACGAATGATTTTCATCAATAAACTGCACTAAAGCAAATGATGGTATTTTTATGTTTCTGGGTAGAACTTCTTCTTTCCCATAAACTAACACAAATGGAGAAGTACCTATTGAGGCTTTCTGGGTGATTCTATCTACCCAAAGAGAAAATAATAGTGCTTTGTGCCAATTTTTATGATTTTATTCTATAGTTCGTTTGATGATTCTGATAAGGTTTTTATTTGTAGATTCAGCTAATCCATTACCTTTTGGATAATAGTTAGCTGAGTATTTTAATTTAAAACCTCTTTTCAAAGAAAATTCTGTCATGGCATTTCCAGAAAAGTAAGATGCATTATCAAATATCAAAGCTGATGGGAGACCAAACTTGGTGATTATGAACTGATCAATAAAATTTGTAATACTTTGTGTATTAACCACCTTTAATGGGATAGCTTCTACCCATTTTGTGAAATAATCAGTTGCAATTAGAATATACTTGTGTTTTTTTGAAGAGTTAGGAGTTATTTCACCTATGATACCTAACCCCCATTGTTCGAATGGTTGTTGGATATTTACTGGTTGTAGTGTAAATGCTGCTTTCCTTTCTCTTCCTACTGCAGTTTGACATACTTTACATTTTCTCGCATATTCATGTGCATATTTTAACAGATTTGGCCAATAGTAACCAGCATGCAGTATTTTATGAGCTGTGGTGTTTCCTTCGAAATGACCTCCAGCTGGTCCATCATGTAATTCCTACATTACTTTTTCAGCTTCAGTTTTTTCTAAACATCTCAATAATACATAATCATAATTCTTCCTAAATAACACATCATCTATGATTTGATATTGATTTTCTTTAAGACTCAGAGCACGCTTTGCTGTATAATTGAGATATAATGGAGCATATCCATTTTTCAAGAAAAATTTTAGATCAGCATATTGTGACTAAGAATCGTTTAGGCTTACCTCAGACAGTTGTATTTCATTTGATTGATATTCTTTTGTTGGTAAATGAGAGGCTCCAGTTAACATCCTGCAAAGACCTTGTCCTTTAACAATTTTAGCAAGATGTATCTCTACATCATATTCTTGAAGTGCGGTGACACAATTTTCTCTCTTCTCTCCTACTTCTCGTTGGATTAATAATTGCCTTACTACTGAGTAAGGTACTATTATTTTAGTATGTGTTTTTAGGAGAAAAGGTCTGAAATGTTTCAAAGCTTTAAATACAGCATAAGCTTCTTTTTCCACAGCCGAATAATTTAACTCAGCACCTTGAAGGTTAGAACTAAAAAACGCAATCAGTGCTTCAATGCTTTGATCATTTAAATGTGTCAAAACTATTGTGTATGATGTATCAAAAGAAAATGTATATAATACAAATGATTTAAGAAAATCAGTAGTTGTTAAAGACGGAGCTTCAATGATGGCTTTTTTAATTAACTCAAAATAATTTCTCTCTTCTTTTCCCCATTTAAAAATTGAATTTTTCTTAATCATTGATTGCAGGGATAAGATGATTTGGGAAAAATCGGGAACAAACCTTTTTACAAAATTAATTTGTCCTAAAAACGATTGCATCAATTTTTTATTGTGTGGTAGAGGAATATTTTCAATTTCTTGAATCCTATCAGGGTCAATATGGATTCCTTTTTTAGAGACAATGAACCCTAATAATTTACCTTCTGATAAGGAGAAATAAATTATTTAGGATTCAAGGAAATACTAAATTTTCTACATCTTTCAAAAAAAAAATTTAGGTGATTAAGATGATTGCTTCTATGCTTAGAGTAAACGGTAATGTCATCCAAGTATATAACAACTGAGCTATTGATTTATCCTTTGAAAGCTATATCCATAGCACGTTGAAATGTAGCACCAGCATTAATCAACCCAAAAGGCATTTTTGGTATGGGTATGTTCCCCACTTTGTTCTGAATGTTGTCTTTAATCTATCATCAGGATGTACCATGATCTGATTCTATGCTAAAAATCCGTTGAGAAAATACATCAATTCAGATCTTGCAACTGACTGTAATATCTGTTCCATGGTAGGCAAGGGAAAATTATCTTTTTGGCAAGCTCTATTCAAATTTCTAAAGTCTATGAAAATTCTAATGTCTCCATTCTTCTTTCTAGCTGGGACCATGTTTGACACCCATTTCGAATGTCTAACAGGAAAATTGACTTAGGCTTTGAGAATTTTATTTAATTTAGATTTAATTTGACTTTCTAAGTTTAGATGGATCTTTCTAAGTTTTTGTTGAATAGGCTTATCATCTAAGGTCATAGGTATGGTATGCTGAATTATGGAAGCAACATATGTTTTAAGATTTGAATAATCCCATGCAAAGATATATTTATATGTTTTCAGAAATTTAATGAATGACATCCTTTCTTCAGGTTTTAAACGAAGACCTAAGTTGATGTTTTGAGGTTTTTTTGGTGTACCAAGATTAATCAATTCAAATTTTAAAGTAGAACTTTGAGTTTTTGAATTGGTCATATTTTTAAACCTATCTTTTAAATCATAGAGATATTCCATTTTGACTACATATTTGGGAATTGGATTAGTATTTGGTTTATCTTCAATCTGTAAATCATGTTCATCTTCATCTACAATTTGGCCTTCATAAGTTCTATTTGATGTAAGAAAGTCTACTATATCTGCATCATTGTTAAATACTCTCCAATTTGTTACATTGTCAGGAATGGAAGGCCTAAAAATTAACTCAATTGAAAATCTATCTGGGCTAAATTCTTCGGATGGTATAAGTCTAGATGCTAAATTAGCAAGTAAATCAACACTTTCATTTTGTAATCTACGAACTATGGAGATATTAAATGCAGTAAAATGGGAAGTAAGACTCTGAGATAAAGTTTGATAATGTTTCAAATGTCCAGAAATACAATGAATTGTATTTCTGACTTGTCTAACAATTATTTCAGAATCTCCATATACTTGAAAATATTTAACATTCAATCCAATAGCTTTATACAGGCCTTGTATCAATGTTTCATATTCAGCAGTATTATTTGTGCATTGGAACTCAAGTCTACAAGCTAGCAATGTTTTATCTCATTTTGGATCAATTAAAATGCAACCTTCTCCTGCACCATCTTCTGAATTTGAACCATCAAAGTATAGAGTCCAAAATAAAGGTTGTTTTAGAATTTGATTGCTAATATTAACACATCTAGAATTATTTGTTTGAGAAAATTTTTCAATTTGAGAAATAGCAGTGTTTGTTAAAAAAGGTGAAATCTGGGCATTGAATGATCCAAGAAACGATTCAACTGAATAATTTCCAATGATATTATTGGTAAAAGCTACAGGTTCATTTTCTTCTTCTAGTTCAGTGACTATATGTTTCATAAATTTTTCGCATTCAATTCTGATTTGATTTGGTTTTCCATTGTATGGCAACCACATGTGTGATCAATCAGTAGAAAAATATCCATGTAACTTTTCAGACCAATCCCTGCTTAAAATAAGACCATAAAATTCAGGAATGTCTGCGACCAAAAATCAATTACTTACAGTACCTTTGGATTGGATGATAACCTAATAGATACTGACAACATTTCTCCAATAATTTCGACTCTTGTTCTATCCAATTGAACTATATGTACAGCTAACTTTTGAGGAGTGATATTCAATTTGTACACATTTTTATTGGCATAATGTTTGAAGAAGCTCCTCAATCAATAAGACAGTTATGAACATTTTTGTTAAAAATCTTTTAAGTCAAAAGTAAAAGAGGAGTGTCAGAAATAGATCTATCACCAATTAAAACAAGATCATTGGGATTTACTTTGTTTGAAGATGACGGGGGTTTTCCCATATTTTTAGAAGCTTGGGCTATAACTGGTGGTTGTATGGGATCTATAGGGATTGCCTTGAGTTCTCGAAGAAAAATTTTATGTTGTTGTTTGAGTTTGGTCATTTCATGTAACGAAATATTTGCTTTGGTATTTTTCATATCTTCAACTATATTATATTCCATTGTATCTGAAACTATCAAAGTTTTTGAAGTTGTAATAGGATCTAGTGGAATAGGGTCTGTCTGGACAGTTTTAGATTTTTTAACTGATGTTTTCTCCTTGGTAGGGAGAGATTTATGTTTCTGATTTGATATAGTTGAATCAGAGGAAGATTTACTTCTTGTAGACACAGTCATAGCTTCTCTTTCTTCTTCTGTTGGGAGGATGAAATCCCATAACCCATTCAATTCAAATTCTTCCTCAGACTTTGGTTCTTGTTCAGATGGTGAGGGACCTTTAGTATCTTGATCAGATTCAGCATTTGAAATCACATTTGGAGGTTGATATGTTGAAGAAGGGTTTTTCTTAAATGGGCGAAATGATTTCTTAGGAGCTAACGTTTCAGAAACATATTTCTTTATTTCAATCATGTCATTTGACATAGTCTTTAATTCTTTTTGAAGACCTTCAAGATCAAATGGATCTTTCAAGACTTTCTTTTTAGAATCTTTAATAAATGTCACTTTATTGGATTTCCTATCTTCTATCTCTAATCGTTTTTCTAATGCTAAGATTCTTTTCTCTATAGCGAGAGCTTCTTTTATGTTTTCTAAAAGGGTAGCTCTACCAGCTCTATCTAAAAAAATTGCTATATTAGAAGGCAAAGAAGAAATATACCACTCTATTTGTACATCAATAGCAGGATTGGAAGTGGTTGGAATTTTGTTTAATAACTTGTTAAATCTGGAGTTAAAATATTTGATTCTTTCACCTGAATTTGTTTTAATATTGGAAAGAGCATTGATTAGGGATGCAATAGTTCTATCATCTTCAAATTTTGCAAGGAAAACTTGTTCAAAAGTTGCCCAATCGGAAATAGATCCTGTTGGAAGTGAAAAATACCATGATTCTGCAGATCCTTGTAAAGTATAAGGAAACAATCTAACTACAATATCTTCATGAGAAACTCCGTTTAGATTCATGGCTAACATAAAATTATTGATATGTTTTTCCGCAGGAAGACCATCATCTGGATTATATTTAGGTAACCATTTTTCTAGATGATTTGGAAGAGGATTTGGATTTGCAATCAATACAGCACCAGGATTCGTCCAAGGTCGATTGGCCATAATTGGATTTGAGGTTTGTGAAGATACCGAAGTAGATCCAGAAGTAGGGGGAATGGGTGAAGAACTAACAACTGGAGCAGTACTACTTGTAATAGCACTAATTGTTTGAGTAGAAGAAATGAAAGACTGAGAAGATGCAGATTGAGTAATAGGATGTGAAGAAGTAACTGAAGGAAATTTTGATGTGACTTCACTTGTATCTGACTTAGATCTGGATATAGAAACTTTTTTGCGAAATGATTCAATTGGAAATTCAAAAGGCGGAATTCCAAGTTTCTCACTTTTGGATCTAGTTAATATACCAGTTTCTCTAAATAGAGAAGTAACACTTTCTTCAAAAGCTTATGGGTTAACAGGATTTTCAGCAGAAATAGATATTCCTTCTAATTTCCGAATTAAAGACTAAACTTTAGGAGACTCGGGAGTGAATTTTGAAGCAGATGAATGTCGAGATACTTCAGGAGATGATGGAAAGGTTTCTACTATTTCCGATTTCTGAGTTGGTGATCTAGAATGCGATCAGGAAGTTGTAGAATGCTTTTGGGGAGATCGAATCTTATGAGGACTTCTAGTTTGAGGTTTAGATTTATATTCCATTCATAGTCAGGCCCTCCTTCTAGCACCAAAAATGTTAAGGCCTCAGAAATCTGTGGCAACAACAAGGGGGATAACCACCTAGTCTGGACCTTAAGACAATTCCTTTTTCATTTGGGATAGTGGCTCCGACTGGGTATAATGGGACCAGTTTCCCAGAGTTGGGTTTTTGTTTTATTGTTGGGTTTCTCTCAAAGGATTTGCATGATGAATCACTACAAACTAAAACAAATTTATCCTAAAATGAAAAACTTTTAATTAATTCTAACCTAATCTAACCCGGGATAATACTAATTTTATGCGATCTAGAATGATATCTATTCAATCTGTGATTATTTAGATCATCACAGATTTAATAGAATTAATCATTTGTAAGATGATTCTCTTGAAAAATAGTTAATCAAAAGAAAACGTGAAACATATCGCATATATTATAATGATCATATATAAAACAAACCAATTTCTATCTTTATATCGTACAATAGTGCAACTGATATTTCAGACAAAAACAATTGATTTCATACATAATTCATGAAAGTTGGATTCATCACTAATATTCAAAAAAAAATTAGCATACATGATAATAGTACCAGATGTGTATTGTCCTATTCATATGATCAATGATAATAGGCCACATTCAACTCTTCTACCAATAAGTCTTTCAAAGAATACAAAAGTGCATCAACAGTGATCAAAAAAATGATATGAAAAAAAAAATTAATTATGGACCCTTCTCTAAATGCATGAGAAGGGTTTAAATACTATACTAATTACTTACAAAAATAGATTATAGAAAATATCTTATGGGGTGGTTTCAAAAAGCCTCCCTCATTCCTAGTATCTAATTGCTAAAAATTGAAATTATAAAAACAAACTAACTAATAATCATGTCCGATGATAAGTTACTACCAGCTCTGCTTTTTTGCTCACAAATATCGGACATCGGTTGAACTTGTGGAGGTTTTCCAAACTGTGTCTTCATTTGTGCAGCAAATATAGCATCCAGTAAAAGTGGTTGTATTTTCTGAATGGAATTCAGAGAACAATTAAGTGTCATGATCTAACTATGAGGTTCAACCAGTAGCTGCCAATATGTTTCCCAATCAGTCTTTTTCAGATGTGTAAGTGCTTCTTCTCGGATTTGTCCTACTTCTTTCCTACTTTGCTCTAAATCTTTGAGATAAGGAATAGATTTGTGATTTCCTTCTTTAATCAGACCAGAAGTATGCAATATGTGGTTACTAATTTTGACCATATTCTTTGATATACCTACTGCTCTGGCTATGGCCAATTCTTCTTGTTTCACCTGTGCATCCCAATCAGTAAAGAGGATATCTTTGAAAGTATCCTTGATATTTGGGAGGCCTGACTTTCTTCCTTCTTCTAAATCTTGGCATTCAATATAATCAAAGATTTTTCTATTGAGTTCATTCAACTCAATTCTTTGATCAATGATTGTATTGGTCAACTTTTCACTGGTTTCCAGGTGTGGAATTATGTTAGAAATTTGTACAGCAAACAGGTTTTGTTGTTTTGAGAGTAAGGCATTTAATTCCAAAGCTTCTTTTATGAATTCCTTTGCAGTAAGAATACCTTCATATTTGGTAAGATATTCTCTCAATTTTTCAATCAATAAATTTTTGCTAGATAAGTCATTTTCATGACTTATCTTAATCATTTCCATTTCTTGTTGTACTTTGAGGAGTTGTTGTTCCACCTTCTGATTTAAACTATTTCTTTCTTCATCTAACTGTTGTTGTAGCTGCATGATTTTTCCATCCTTTTCCTGAACCAAAATAGATACTTCTACTGCCTTATCCATTGTTGCAGTGGTGTATGCACCAGCAAACTGAGATAGCCGAGTTATATTTTCAATTGGATTTTATGGAGTATCTTTCCATACTACTTCCATAATTTCATTTCCTAGAGGTGTTTCAATTCTTCTCATTTTTCTCTGCTTTTTGACTACTGCTTTATGAAGAGGGCTATAAAATAAATCTATTGGGGGAATATCAGTCACCTTGAGGACAATCTCATCAGTAGGATTTGCAGGATTGATTTATGTGTCTAGAGAGATTGTCTCAAGAGTTTCAATGATTTCTTTTGTTGAAACTATTTGTCCCTGTGGAGTCTGAAATTCTATATTTTTCTGTGTAGATGATGCCTCTGGAGTATTTGTTAATGTGTTGTTGAATGAAGTCCAGATTTTATCTAATTCACTTTGATGTTGTGAATTTGATTGTTCTGCTCTGATTTCTTGGCTTGCTTTAGTCATATAACTGGTAACCAAAACATTTTGAGGGATCTGTCTAATTCTTTGTTCTCTGAACTCATTAAATCTTTGTACTTCTTCTGGATTCAGGTTAAATTTGACAAAATTTATGACTTCTTCAAAAGTCCCAACAGATTGCTAAATATCTTTGAATCTATCATCAATGTGTATGATAAGTTTGAGTTTGACTGACAGAGTAAATTTGTTAGCAATATTTTCTGGGTCGAACTACTTGGAGGGTAGAACGGGGAGCTTCAAAAGCTCAATCTTCTGACATTCTTTCAATGCATGATTGAAATTACTGAGTGTAAATGTACCACATGAAATTGGTAAACTTAACCATAAATACTTCTTACTGTCTTTCAAAGATTTAGTGAGTCCATTACCAACAGTTTGGTAAGTGATTTCTCTTGCCATCAATTTTTCTGAAACATATCAAGGAAGAACATGCGGGGGAGGGGAGCTTCCAAAAATTCTGATATATGAAAATTACTCTTCAATAAAATATCTCCCTATCATTTGAAGGTCTGAAATGGCTTCTTTAGTGAACCTAGGGCTCATTCTGTCAAACATTAGTTGATGCAATGGTAGTACAACTCCATAACATAGCTTGTGGAAATGTGGTACATAATTATGTTCCCATATCTCTTTATGATTCAAATGAATCAAGGTAGGATCTTCAAGGTTCCATTTCCATCCCATAACTGGAAAGTTGGTAGAAAAATAGATGGTGTCAAAAACATACACGCTCATGAAAAATTGGGGAACAGATTTGGGGGAGGAAGTTCTTGTTTGGTGATATTCATTAATTGCCTTAACTAGATTGTCAGAAAGGATAGTCACCCAATTAATTATGTGGGAATTAACACACGAATCAATTAGGGGAAGCCAATTTATGGATAACTTGGTATTAACAGGGAGACCATATAATCTGCATAGCATTGTCGCTGCAAAATTATAAGGATTTGCAAGTGACGCGATATGATACATACCTGTTTTCTCATATTTGAACTTGTTATCTAGTTTCCTCCAACCTTGAATTGCCTTGAACGGGTCTTCGTTCTTCTTAGAAAACTTTGCAATAAACTGACTGTTGTAGGTGTCTTGCGGTTCAGGCAGCTTATACATGATTTTTAGATCTCCAGCTCTGAAAGAACCTAGAATTTCATTCTTGAAGGTTCTTAATTGTCTATCTTTGATTGTTGAATTATCGAGCACCCATCTAATCATGTCGGTATATGGAAGAAGAGTAGCCCTTGCTGCAATCCTATGGAGGAAAGAGCATGCAATATCTTTGAACTGTAGATTTGAGGGTGTCGCATCATCGGCAATCGCCAAGACTTCCACTACTTCTGGCTCTTCGTCTTCGAGAATAGTATAAATAACTTTCCACTTAGTAGCTCCTCCATCGGCAGTGCAGAAAGTATCAGAGACTGTAGGCGACATTTCTGTTTGTTCCAATTCTGCAACAATCTGTTTGTTGTGTTTATGAATCACTTTGCAGATGGACATATCTTGAAGGAAAATCCCTATTAAAGACAGAGTAAATGATCAAATGATCGAAGATCTATTGAAATGATCTATTTTGAAAGAAAAAAATCCGGGAAACAAGTATATCATTAATTAATCATAACGAATCAATAAATGTTTACATTGGGAAGATAAAAAAAAATTAATATTTCCTGACATGATTTATTTTCACGTAAAACCTTTATTCAAAACATGTCAAATCCATCACATCACACTTCTTTGAACCTGTTTTTATGAAGCGTGCTACCTTTTGTTTATGCGATATGCGATTTTGCCAAATCACAAAATCGCAGAAGTTGCAGTATCACAAAATCGCAATATCGGAACTTTGGTAATAATTTCTTAAAGTTTTACAACATAAATCTACGATATGTGATTTATAATGTCACTTTTGAAACTTCAAATCGGTGATCACAAAATCGAGATTTCGCTGGTTTATTGTTTTAACTTCTAATAAGAAAATATTTGTGCGGAATGTGATTTTGCGATAAGGATGTTTTATTAATTTATTTTTTATTTTTTATGTTTTTTTATTTAAAAAAGTGATGATGTATTTTTGGAGTTTGATTTTTATCAAAAGACAAAAATAGATTTTTAATAAGGGTCCCTATTTCTATTTATCAAAGGTCTAGATTATTTTGAAAATAAAAATGTGGGGTGTTGTTGCATAGCACAACACCTTAACACCCTCGTGAGATACAATATGACCCATATATTCCACCTCTTGTACTCTAAAGAAACATCTGGAGGTTTTTTCATATAATTGTTTCTCCTCCAATAGTTTGAGCACCCTGTCAACATGTTGAACATGATCCTTCCAAGACCTATTGTAGATTAGTAAATCATCAAAAAATACTAACACAAATTTTCTAAGGAAGGGTTTGAAATGGAATTCATCAACCCTTGAAATGTAGAAGGCCCATTGGTAAGGCCAAAAGGCATGACCAAAAATTCATAATGACCCTCATGAGTTAGAAATGTTGTTTTTAGAATATCGTCAGTCTTCATTCTAATTTGATGATATCCTAAATGAATATCTAACTTGGTAAAATAAATTTCTCCATGTAATTCATCCAATAATTCATCGATCATAGGAATGGTAAATTTATATTTAATAGTGCGCTTATTGAGCTCCCTATAATATAGACACATGCACCATGATCCATCCTTCTTATGCACTAATACTAATGGAGTGGAGAAAGAACTTTGACTAGGTTGAATTATACCAGCCTCTAACATTTATGCAATCATACGTTCAATTTCGCTCTTTTGGACATAAGGATATCTGTAAGGCTTGATGTTTGGAGTAACACTTCCTAGAATAAAAAGAATAGCATGGTCATGATAACGAATATGTGGGAGTCCTTTGGGAGTTTCAAACACCTTGGAATGATTTTCCAAGACTTTTTGGAGATCTGGAGAAATAGATGATTTTGATGTTGGAACTTCTAGTGAGCATAATCGTGCAATTACGCCTCGTTGTTCTTTGTTCAGAATATTTGTCATGACATTAGAGATTATTATATTTCTTGGCTTCCCTGTGATACCCTGGAATTCAACTTCCTTTCCTTCCGAAAAAAAATTCAAGAAAAGTTCTTGAAAATTAAAAGCTATCGTCCCCAGAGGTTGTAACCATTGTACTCCTAGTACAACATCATCACCTCCCATTGGAATTGTTAGTATGAATCTTAATTCCAAGCGTACGAAAAAATACCACTTTAGCTGTGCATAACAAACAACCCTAACATCAGAAATGACTGCTAATATCTTCAGATCTGCAGTTAGGTGATCAAGATAAATGCTGCAAAAATCTAGATCTATGCATTAGAAGACATTAAATAGTAGAAGAAAAACAAGATTTACTCCATGCATCCAATAGACAAGACAAGAATATATCAAATGAATTTTGTATTAATGGCACCTGGGAGGAAAACACAAGAGGGTGTTTGCTGTTCTCCTCAATGGGATAGGTTCTTGTAAGTCCTCAACACTTAATATCTATAATTCCTCTCTCTTGATGGTGTAGAAAACCCAAACAAAAATAGAAGCAAAATATGACTATGATGGTGGATCAATAGTCAGACCAAAATTTTAGATCCAGAGTGATCTTTAGGCAACAAAAGGTGGTAAATGAATGGGAAAACCCTTCTATTTATAACAAAATATTGAGTTAGTCTAGATATTGGTGCATAATTAAAATATTATTAACCAAATCAAGATCCAAAATTTGTGGAATATTTTATTATATTTGTTGGAGGGGAAAGGAATTTGACTTGGGTCAAATCCCTTTATTCATAAATAATAAATAAATAAATGATTTATTTATCATTTTAAGGATCTAGTTTAGTAATAATCAAATAAATGATGATTTATTTAATTATTTTAAGGGTGAATTAGTCATATTTAACAAAGAATATTATTTAAATAAGGTTTAAACAATTATTCTTAGAAAATAATAAGATAAATAATGATTTATCTAATTAATTTCCTTGTTTTGGGTTAAATATAACCAGGAATATTAATTAAAATATTGTTTAACTAATTATTCCTTGAGGAAAATCAAACAAATGTATATTTATTTAATATTTCCTCATGGGGTTTCCTGTTTAGACCATAAACAACTTAATAAATATGGTTTACTAAGTTATTTTCATAGTGAAAGTAATTTTACTTGGGGTAAAATTGGTCTTACATGGTGTACCTGGGTCCATCTAATGATAATAGGTTAGATGACCAAAAAATGGTGTAACAATTTCCCCCCATAATGCAAGCGTTAGGAGCTAATCATATTACCGAAGTACGTTGTAAGAACTCAATCACTAGACATCGAAGGGGGAGTCAAAGAAAGAGAAGTATAAGGTAGACCAAAGTGCTGAAAAAGAACTAGAACCTGAGGATGCGAGACTTACAGGTGCGACAAGTCTCTTTGATGAGTAAGTACCTATGCCCGCCGAGGAAAAGTACAAACAATAAGGCATCCGAAAAACCACGGAACTTGCCAATATAGAACATGCTGGCATAAACATGAGCCAGATAAAGAGCACAATAATGAATCTCATATACGTATTGTGCCTTGGATAACAGCCAGGACTTGTACAATAATATCTGATTACATGAGGTATAAATGCGACCTAGATGCCCCTAAAAACAGGAAAGGGCTCTGAAAATCTGACTGACATATGCAAACATCGAGTGCTGCAAGCAACTAAGGCCAACATCATCAAATGTATGGAGCTACATCAAAAGGTCGTGATGAAGAGGTCATCTGGGTATGGGGGGCTACCTGTAGGGCCACCCCCTCATGAGGGCTAAGACATCTCACACACATCTGGGAATCACCGATATCGGCTGCTACATCACTGAACCATCAAGTATACGGATCTCGATCATGCTGAAAGGAGCTGGTGCTGAGAAACAATCAAGTCAAAGGGAAATAAGGAGTCCCTTTGCCTGATCAAGAGTGGAAGCTGGAACCAAGGTACACCGGCCTCTAGACCTGTCTTCTAGAATGAATGAGCTGATGTCGACAGAAGGAGGTCCGCCATAGGTGAGGCAATAAGGGATCCTCAACTAAGGCACGAGAGAAAATATTAAAGCAACTGACAGACTGACACCAATGATGATGATGAAACGGGGGGGGGTCTGAATAGCGAACGGACGAATTTCCTTGTTAGAGTATAAAGGGCATGGATGACCTGGCAGTGACTGACACAATATCGTGAGGGATAGGGGACAGTGGGACTGAAGGCCATAATGTGCAACACGAGAGAGGGACCAAGCAATGAAGGATGGATGACTATAACGAGATTCAAAGGGACTCGGGATAGACTCCATGAATGCAATGACGACTCAACTCGGATGCTCTAAACAAGGGTGACACGATGGTGCTGCCACACAGAAAAGGTCCAATGGGGACCATAAAAACATGAGTACAAGATCGTAACTCACGACGAAAGTCAACACGAGTGTGGACAAGTATGTAGGCAAAGTGGTGCCCCCAGTATGAGTGTTGAAAGTGAAGAAATTCGATTTTGAGGATGGGTGAAGTGACGCTTTTTGGAAAAAATGTGGCCTGGTGAAGTATCAAATCACTAAAAACTAACAAATACCCATTTTGGGATTCAGTGAGAGCTTTCCAACGGTACAGATGGTTTGGTAAATGGAGCTACGGTTTGGTAAACGGAGCTACGGTTTGGTCACAGCAGGCGAAAGAAAAAACTGGGGTTTCTCTTTTAATAAGGCGTTTTCCCTCCAAATTCACTCATTTTCATGTGGAGCTATGGTGAATGTAGAGAGGAGAGAAGGCCCTAAATCTTGCGATGTTCGTAGAGGACAAACCGACAGTTGGAAACAAGATCTGTCAATTGTAGGTAAGAGGCCTAACCCTACTCTTTCTTTTTAGTGGATTAAAAGTTCAAATTAGGTCCTCAGGGCTCAAAAATAGACCCCTGGTCCTCCTCACGGCTGGGTCGCAGTTTTTGGGGCAAAAAGTGAGACCTGGGTAGCAAGTTTTGGGAAAAAAGCTGTGACCTGTCCCAGCTTTGGGCCTGAAAAGTGCGACCTGTCAGGGAGGGGTTTTCTGGTGTTGTTTTTTTGGCTAAGTATTGGGTTTTTATGATGAGATACAGTCTTTCCTATCTGTATTCTGAAAAATATGATGGTTTTGTGTAGATATGGAAGAATTACGGATCAACTGGAGAGAAAGAGACCTGGGCACATTACGGTCGGAGATCCGGGTAGATCATGGTGTCTGCAGTGCACTGGCCAGGTTTAGGGTTCTGAAGTTTGTGGAGAACCCTTTGATGAGAGCTAGAGAGCCCTTATTGGCCTGGATTGTCAGCTATTGGGACCCGGACCATGAGGTATTTATAGTGCAGGAGCACCGGATCAAGTTGACGGTCCAGGATATATATTTCCTAATTGGTTTCCCACCACTTGCGATGGTAGGGAATACTCAGCCAGTATTACCACGGGGGTGGAATATCATAGAGTTTGTAGAGTGCCATTTCCGACCGGGTCTCCAATTCAAGGGGAATCAAATACCCATCAGGGATTTGGAGAGGTTAGAGACCCGTGTTGTGGTCATAGCGGTGCTGCGGATCCTGGGCAACCAGGCACTTCATCACATCACTAGAGGGAAAATGATGCTGGTGGAGAGTGTTTTGAGTGGGAACTTCTATGGGTGGGCCCAAATGATGCTGTCGTCACTGAAATGATAGTTGTCGCTATGCAAGTGGCAAGTGAATCATGACTGTGCATATGGTACAGTTTTGTGCTCGTTTTTCTTTGAGCAGATCCTGACACTTCGACCTCACATACAGATCCAAGGTGGGGGCCCAAGAGAGCCTAGGATGCGCCAGTGGAGGTGACTACTATGCAGAGGAGGAGGTGGGGTGGTCAGACGGGTGTTCCGACCCGAGTTCTTTTCTCATTGGGACCAGATGCCACTGTATATAGACGATTATCCCTATAGTGGGATGAGTTATTATGGGGATCCGGATTTTCCACTGCCACCTGGTCGGATATGGGGGCTTGATGGTAAGTGACAAATTGTTGATCTTTTATGTGCATGTAAAAGTCTAGAAAAAATCGTATGTGGTATTGATTCTTTCACTTTTGGTATGCAAATATAGTACCGGTAAAACCGGCCGGATATATGGGGCGACCTGCAGTATTAGGGACCGCAGGACCTAGTGGAGCGAGGTCGCAACAAAATGAGGATGCAGCAACCCTCCTGGAGGATATCCATCATAGATGTGAGAGGCTTCTGACCAGTGTTTTAGAGCATGGCTGGTAGGACTTAGATGACCAGTACATAGAGCCATGTATTAGTCTACCCTCTAAGTGGCGAGGGGTCATGCGGCACATGGCGATGGCCGGACAGGGCATGCATGATCTACGAGCTGCAGAAGCAAAGCCTTTAGCTCGGGATCCTCCAGATAGTGATTAGTATGTAGGGGCAGATGTTGCCCCCAGTTTTGAGTTTTGTAACATGTTATGGGCATGTCATATGTATCAGAGTGGATGGACTGTAAAACATATTGTACGACACATATTATGGATATGCATCATTTTGGTATTTTTATTCAATCATTACATGATTGAATGTAATGATTCAAAATTCATGCATCAAAAGCTTCACTTGTAAATATCTTCTAAAAAGGATAGGATTATGCACACAATAGACACCATTTAATTGCATGACAAGAAGCCGGGAATATAAATGAACATGAAGGTGGAGGATGCAATGTGACAGGGCATCGGCTAATAAACCTCGTACTGCATCATATTCGGCCTGGTTATTGGTAGTAGTACCAATGCATGCCCCATTCGAGAGAACAAGGGAGTGCAAGGGAGTAAAAATTGCCCAACCTACCGAGGCTAGATTCTTGGAGTAGCGACTTGCACCATTAGCAAAACCAATATAAGGTGTGGATGGTAGGTATATGTGAAAGTTTCCACAAGAAAATAAGTGGAAGGATGATGAACAATGTTGGCAACCTAAGCGCAAAGTAGAAATCGAACGCACTCCACGGGAGGGAGTGATTTGGGTAAGATGTCTACTACTCACACACCGTCGGTAAGGTGGAGTGTGGCAGCTACCGGAGGTGTAGCTTGTGCTGAGATAACGAAATTCCTCATGGGCACAGGTGGTGCTAACCCGTTGATGGGCGGGAAAGATGAAGTCAGGGGTGGACGTGGATTCCATGATGTCATCATCACAATAGAAGATGGAATGACTGGAGGAAGGAAGACCACATGACATGGCAAAGCTACCTGACTCATCATCATGAGAATAAAGGTTCACATGTGCATCATCATGGGGTATGATGGAAGAATAAGCAGACAAGGTATCTACTAATGTTGAGCCCAGGGTGATCGCTGAAGGGGGGTCAAGTGAAACAATAGGGGAAGATTCAAAGGGAGCTTCCACCCAAGGTCTCAAGGATGATGAAAGGTAGAGGATGGTGGCCGCAGTCTCCTTCATTTCGACATCAGGGGGTGGAATGTCAATTAGAGCGGGTAAATCTTCAGTCTGGCCTGCAGCATACTACACAAGTACGGGAGAGGCAGATTGGTTTTGTTCAATCTCGTACTCTCAAACTACCTCTAATGAGGCACGGTAATGCGTAAGGCAGGGACAATGGTGAGAATAATGGCCATGGAGATCACACAACACACAAGGTTGGTTAGTGTGAATAGCTTTAGGATTCTTGGCTGCGGTCGAGGAAGGAACAGGGGCTTCGGGGACCATAGACTCAGGGAACACAACTTTAACCATGGGCTCGATACGAGGCAGTTCAAGACAGTTATGGGTGGCATGGCCGATGACATCACATAAAGCACATGGCTTTGTGGGCGGGGAAGGTGTAGGGTCCATCGGGGCCACCTTGTCCTTGGAGGCCCTTTTGCAAGCTTTTCCCTTCTTACCCAGATCGGTCGCAACAGGAGGGGGTTCCTGTTGAGGTGGCTGAGGCACTGTTGCAGTGGAAGACGTCATGGGGACCAGTTGAACCAGGGTCAAAGCAAGGTAAGGTTTGTGTTGACCTGGCGGGGTAGTGGCTGGAGGATCAAGGTACCAGACGGGAATCCAAAGGGTCAAGTTAGGAAGAGAGAGGGTGGCCATAACAGGTGTCGTATAGACTCCTGGTGGGGGAGCTAGGAACAGTATCTGACCGGAGGAGTAATGGCTAGGTGGAATGGCTCCTAAATGGTTAAGTCTTGGAGGAACCGTTCCAGGAGGGTAAAGAGGCTCATGAATACCAGCTGAAGGGCCAAGAGGAGGAGGTCCAGAAGGCTGAATCGAAGGGCTAGGAGAAGGCTGCGGAGGGCGAGGAGGCTGCTGACTAGCCAAGGTGGGCCGCTTGAGGGTAGTCCGAGACGATTGCATCATGCAAACATTCGATGAGTTGGGATCAGAGATAGGAGGAGGAAGACCAGGGAATGTACTAAGCAGTGAGGAATCTTTGTAGACTGCAGGTGAAACACTGGTCAATGGATCGATGGTTTTCTTGTTGGCCACCGAAGAGATAGTGGACTCAAGGGAGGTCTCAGACTTCAGTTCGTAATATGTCAACTGGTCAATGGTGACTATCTTTCCATTATGAGGGAAGGATATCTTGTGGTGGACCGCAGAAGGGACAGCAGAAATTTAATAAGTGTAGATATGACCCAATAGAATTTTGTAATCTAAGGGGGAATCTATGACTTCTACGTCAATGCAAACAGTCTTGCCCGCAAGAGTAATAGGGAAATTGCGGAATAAGCCAATGCGCTTGGAGGCGTGGCCATCCCACGCTCAGAGAGTGATCGTGGAAGAAGCCAACTCAGGGGATCCGAGTTGCTTCCAAACTAAAGCAGACATCACGCAAGTGGATGCTCCCTCATCAATAATGCACCAGGAAACGTTGGCGTTCCGGATCTTGACTTGGATTTGGAAGGCGACGGAAGCAAGAAGAGGAGGATGTTCTGACTGGTCAACATCAAAGACAATCAATCGATCATTGGAAGCATCTATAGTGCCAATGGAAGATAGTAGAGCTTTTCGTTGTGAAGGGCACGACTATAGGAGTTCCAACGTTGAAATGGCAGCAGGGGATTGTGCCAAATCATCGACTATGTTATACGAATGGGCGACTTTTCCAGAAGCAGCATTTCGGCGTAGTGTTCCCTTAGGGATCTTGGTATGAACCGCTGCCCTAGGCTGAGGGATCTGCAAGGGACCCCTAGGTGTCGAAAGAGGCTTTGTAGATACCGAAGGAGGTGGCTCGGGGACAGACGTAGCGGGAGGCTTGTTGTACTGACGGGACCGAGTCCAAAGATTGATGTCTATGGTTGAAGGTTGATCAGAGTTCATCATGAGCATCTAGTAATTGGGGATACCAGATGGAAGAGGTAGGGTAACAATGTGGTAAATAGGAGGTTGGGAAAAAAGAGGAGATATGTCGTATCCTGGATATGTGCTACCAGGAGGGGAAAAAATGCTGGAGGTGCTGGCCCCCCCTGAGGAAAAGCAAAGCCCATGGGAGGTTGAGTAATGATGAAAATACAAACATGGTACAAAGGAAAAAGAGACTGACAAGAGCAGGGAGGTGCAAGATCAACTGATTACAATGTCGAAACAAGGGCAGGGAGGTGCAGGATCAATTGATTTCAATGTTTTTAGAGTCTTTGCTTGGCAGTGTTAACCAAGCCCTTTTTCGCTTAGGGTTTGTGTGTAAAAGTGTGTAAATTTTAATTTTTTAAACCTAGATTTTTGTAGAGAAAAAGAAAAAGTGTTGTTGTATAGCTGTAAATACACCTGCAAATGACAGTATATAGGCATGAAAAAACAGAAAATAAACAGCTAATAATGCAATAATCTCAACCCAAGGAGGCGGGTCTCTCAACAACTAGTCTATAGGTGAGTAAAAAAATAATCAAAACACACTAAAAAAGCTAATAGATCTAAGGTTAAGAGGGACAGGGATCTAAAAGACAAAATATGTTGGAAAGTGGTGCAGAAAACAGCAACAAATCAGAGGAAAATTTGTTGTAAAAGAGGTGGCGAAAGGCTATCTCCTGAAGGGAAACGGACTGAACCCTAGAGGAAAACCCAAACAAAGCTAGATGAGGTGATTTGGATGGATAAAAAGCTGATTTGAAGCGGATCTTAAGGTAAGGTATCAGATCTGAAAAAATGGTAAAGACTCTGAAATTTTAGACAACCTGCAACAGTAAAAACTCTTCCACGAAAAGTGGAGGGTACTGAAGCCATAGGGGGCTAGGTTCCCACTTATTTGAGTGAAAAAGAAAAATTACAGGTCCAAAATGGGTGGAGACAGAGGTCAGACAACTGTGAACAGAGGCTCAGACAAACCCAGAAAACTTTCAGAAAAATCCCTGCAAAAAGTCCAGGTCGCAGTTGCTGACCTTTTTTCAACAGAGGTCGCAGTTTTTGGGCTGTAAAGTGCACCCTGAAGGTCCAGGTCACAGGTTTTGGGCCAAAAAGTGCGACCTGCACTTCCGGCACTCTCGGTAGTAGGTTTCATAAAAAAATTTTGTCTCAGTTGCGGCTGATGTCTGTCACCTGCGCAATAGGTCTGAAAACACACAGAAGTCAGAATTTTTATTGTTTTAGGATTTTATAGGTTAAAAACAACATCAAGAAAAGAAAAAACAAGGGGCTGAAGAGAAATCCTAGGGTTTGAAGTAGCTATATATTCAAGGATCATAAAAACGACAGCGGTCATAATCATAAACCCGTGTGGAGTCGCCAATTGCTAGTATGAATCTTAATTCCAAGCATATGAAAAAAGAGCACTTTAGCTGCACATAACAAACAGCCCTGACAATAGAAATGACTGCTAATATCTTCAGATCTGCAGTTAGGTGATCAAGATAAATGCTGCAAAAATCTAGATCTATGCATTAGAAGATATTAAACAGTAGAAAAAAACAAGATTTACTCCATGCATCCAATAGATAAGACAAGAATATATCAAATGAATTTTGTATTAATGGCACCTGGGAGGAAAACACAAGAGGGTGTTCCCTATTCTCCTCAGTGGGATGGGTTCTTGTAAGTCCTTAGCACTTCAGATCTAGAATTCCTCTCTCTTGATGGTGTAGAAAACCCAAACAAAAATAGAAGCAAAATATGAATATGATGGTGGATCAATAGTCAGACCAAAAGTTTAGATCCAGAGTGATATTTAGGAAAAAAAAGGTGGTAAATGAATGGGAAAACCTGTTGGAAATTGGGTTCAACGCTCCCCGTGTGTTTCGCAACATGGACTAACCGCCTCTCGTGGATCCTAACTCTAGCGATTGTAGCGGAGACTAAAGCCTGCGGGTTTTGGTCTAACGGCAATCGTGATTCCAACAAGTGGTATCAGAGCGATAGGTCTCGAGTTCAAAGCTCACCCGACTCGCGTTGGGGGGGATATTGTTGGACATTGGGTTCAACGCTCCCCGTGTGTTTCGCGACATGGACTAACCACCTCTCGTGGATCGTAACTCTGGCGATTGTAGCGGAGACTAAAGCCTGAGGGTTTTGGTCTAACAGCAATCGTGATTCCAACAAAACCCTTCTATTTATAACAAAATATTGAGTTAGTCTAGATATTGGTGCATAATTAAAATATTGTTAACCAAATCAAGATCCAACTTCTGTGGAATATTTTATTATATTTGTTGGAGGGAAAAGAAATTTTACTTGGGTCAAATCCCTTTATTTGTAAATAATAAATAAATAAATGATTTATTTATCATTTTAAGGATGTGGTTGAGTAATAATCAAATAAATAATGATTGATTTAATTATTTTAAGGGTGAATTAGTCATATTTAACAAAGAATATTATTTAAATAAGGTTTAAACAATTATTCTTAGAAAATAATAAGATAAATAATGATTTATCTAACTAATTTCCTTGTTTTGGGTTAAATATAACCAGGAATATTAATTAAACTATTGTTTAACTAATTATTCCTTGAGGAAATCAAACAAATGTATAGTTATTTAATATTTCCTCATGGGGGTTTCCTGTTTAGACCATAAACAACTTAATAAAGATGTTTCACTACGTTATTTTCATAGTGAAAGTAATTTTACTTGGGATAAAATTGGTCTTACATGGTGTACCTGGGTCCATCTAATGATAATAGGTTAGATGACCAAAAAATGGTGTAACAGGAATGGAAAGAATTGGAATATTCAATACATATTCCCCCATGGTTAGCTTGGTATTATGGTATTTTCCAGAGAAATTTATAGTTCCTCCATTTGCAGCCATCACTTGACACTCTGGTGCTAGGTATAGGAAGCAATTCAATTTCTTGGCTACCTTACAATGAATAAAATTATGGGTACTACCCGAATCAATCAACACTGTTACGTTTTTCCTCTTGATATGTCCTTCTATATTGAGAGTTTGACGAGTGGTAATTCGTGCCAATGCATTATAGGATATGGTCGGACTCATTTCTTCTTTCTATAGGGTTTTTTCTTGGTGTATATCCTCTTCGTTTGAAGTTTCTTATTCATTTTCTTCCTCCTCTTCACAATCTATGTAAAATAATTTCTTCTCGCCACACTTATGACCTTTAGTGTATTTTCTATCACAACTGTAGCAAATCCCTTTTGCTCTTTTTCCTTCCAATTGTTGTGCATTCAACCTTGTAGGTTGTGGGATTCTAGGAGTAGCAACACTTCCATCTTTATAGATGTGAGTGGTAGGCTTCCTTGTCGCCATAATTTTACATTCGATTTTTTTTTCCAACCCGAATGCCTTATCCTATGAATCATTTCCCAAAGGCGAACCTCATGGTTGATTTTATCCTTTAAATTCCCTGCGAAGACATCAATCTTGTGTTCCTCTGGAATATCAGCTACCCTTATATTCAATTTTTGGAAGTCCTCAATGTGCTCCACCACTAAACCCTTTGTTTCATATTTATCAATTGGCTAAGGAAGGTGTTTATATTTGTATCCTCATAATGTGCTATCATTTCCTTCATAAAAATTGACCAAGTGAAAAAAAATTATGGGAGCAAAGCCATCGATACCATGCAAATGTATTTTTTTCTAAATATAAAGTTTCAAGCCATACTTTTTGTGCGTTTTGCACATTATTGAGATCAAAATATTGCTCCATCTGTAGTATCCATGTTACGGAATCCTTGCCATCAAACTTCCTCATATCGATATTTGGAATATGGTGGGTCTTTGATCCAACATTAGAGTTCATGAAATCATGATTAACATTTATTTTTTCTCATCATGATTTTCCTCTACTATATTTTCGCCATTAGGAATCATGTCGTGTATCAACTTTGTCAAACCTTCCTTCAAACCTTCCATGTATGCTTTTAGATTATTCTTCATGTCTTCCATGTTGTATTTATTTTTTTCTTCCATGTCTTCCATACCATTCTTCAAACCATCCATATTAGCTTCCATGACTTTCTTCAAACTGTCCATCTTTGCTTCCATGCCTTTCTTCAAAACTTCCATTTCATTTTTTGTTGCTCTTTGCGAGAGTGAAATTCGGTGCACTTTCTCTTGTAATTTTGATATATCATGTTGCACTTCTTCATATTCATGCCTCATAGTAGAGTATTCTGAGGACTTAGTGGGTGTTGAATTCTTTTTAGGGGGCATTTTAGAACCAAATACTGATATCTATGCTTCAATATGCCCTTGAAATCACTTCAAAATGATTTTTCAAACGAGACTTATGTCATTTGAAAAAAAAATACACACCTTTTTCTTGCTTTTGAGGAGCTCAATATTGCAAATGAATCATCTCTGTGATTTCAGACCTTCAACATCTGAAATTCGGTCTTGTAGTAGCCCTCTGAAACTTCTTTCGAATGCCATGGGTCTAACCTGATTTGGATGCTTCAAGACAAATTTATTCCAAATATCCCACAGTGACCTAATTATGGATTGGTTCAGTAGAGCGAACTTTTACGGCATGCCACGTGTCATTGTTCCTCCTCCAGCTCTAAAATTGATACACAAGAAACTACATTCCGTGTAATTTCAGCCACCTTTTATAGAATTCCAATCTGATGCTCAAAGAGAGAGTTATGGCGATTTTCCCAAGGTTGCCTATTTTAGATAAAATTAAGGAGCATACAAAATTCCTAACTTCCACAAATCATATCTCCGAAAATATTGCAAACCAAGATCTGAAATTTTTACAAGACGTTCCTTAGTATTTCGGCTTCACATGATACAAATTTGAGCTTCTGAACCTTCGTATAAAAACATTTATAGCGAAAATTCCACAATGAAATTTTTGGAGCAGCGAAACCCTAGAATCCAAAGCTCTAATAACAAATGTTATGAAACCAGCTCCAAAAATAGAAGAAAAGAGAGATCAATGTCTTAGAAATAAGCCACTTCGAGGGGGAAAACTCCTTTACATTACATAAATGAACAATTCTTGGATGATACAAATGATAAAACCTCCTTTCTATGTATAGGATTCCATGGGGTCACAATATAATCCTAGCCAACCTAACAATAATAATGTAAGGGCACGATATAACAATATGGGGTTTACAGGGGTACAATAATAAAAATAAGGGGGGTACACTAACAACAATAAGGGGATACACTAGTATTATAGGAACCTAAAAGAAGGTTACAATTGTTGTATTTACTAGTCATGAGAGCGAATTGGGCTCAAAATCATTAAAAAGGAAAATTGATTTAGGGTTTTTGTGCCTGGAGTGGTTGTTTAGCTCCTGGGGGACATGTAGCATATGAGGGAAGTTAGTAAAGTTTTGGTTTGTCGATTCCACTTCCTTAACTATACTTATGGATTTGAGTCATGTCATAGTAGCCCTCAACTCATGTTTACCCTGACAGACCAGTGAAAGTGGGTAGATGTGGGAGGAGTGGTTACAAATTAGTATCAGAGTATGGTTCAATACTTGGATTGGATAGGAATACTGTGTTTTTTATACATGTCAATTTTCTATGTGGTTTTTATTGTTGGAAGCACGATTATCGTTAGACCAAAACCCACAAGCTTTAGTCTCTTCTACAATCACCAGAGTTACAATCCACGAGAGGCGGTTAGTCCATATCACGAAACACACAGGGAGCATTGAACCCAATGTCCAACAATATCCCCCTCAACACGAGCGGAGTGAGTTTTGAACTCGAGACCTGTCACTCTGATACCAATTTTTGGAATCATGATTGTCATTAGACCAAAACCCACAGGCTTTAGTCTCCACTATAATCACCAGAGTTAGGATCCACGAGAGGCGGTTAGTCCATGTTACGAAACACACGGGCAACGTTGAACCCAATGTCCAACAGTTATGAATGCATTTTCATGGTTATAGTTTTCATGCATGAGGTCAATATATTGATGTAATTATTATTATACATGTATCGTGCTAATCTGGATTTATTTTACAGATGAAATAGCCTCCCCTAAACCTCATTGAGGTATGTTGATTATGTTTATATTTTGGTTTAGCTGACATGGTATACTTGCGGGAAGAAGGGGATCAAGATGACTAGCAGAATGGTGGATTACATTTCATGAGAATCATGTTATAGATAAAATGAGAAGCATAGTGTTGGGTACTCTCCATACATAACAAACACTTTGAGAATTTTGAAGGAATAAATCAGAAGTTACAAAGCAGATAATGACAGTATCATTACGTCACAAGAGATAATTTCTAGGGAACATGAGAAACAAGAAAAGGTCAATGAAATCATCCTTCAGAGTGTTAGAAAATTATATATTACAGAGCAACACAACACATAAAATATGTGGAAAACACAAGCACACAAAACACATAAAACCAGAGAGACACAGATATACGTGGTTCACCTAGTTTGGGCTACGTCCACCCCGAATAGCCAATCCTTCCTTTTTGTTATCCAACAAAATGAAGAGACACAACCTACAGAAAATCCGTTGTAATATCCTTTGTTCTCTCTCACAATCTCCCTATCTATTTCTTGCTCTGAGAATACACATACAATACACAGCCGCAATACAATACCCTAATACAAAACGAGGGGTTCCCTTCTAGGGCAAAAAACCCTAAATCAAACATAACTTCTGCCATCAGATCATTTTCCTAATGAACGGCCCAGATTGACTAGAAATTACTATACTTTTACAAGGCAATTTTACATTTGTTTTTAGCTTCGGGGGCGCTGCCCTCGAAACCCCCTGCCAGGGGGGGCTCCATAAACTCGCAGCTGCCCCCCGTGGACCCCCCAAGTAGCGTACAATTACGGGCAGCATTGTCGCCCTGTTAAGAACAAGGGTCCAATGCTGTGATACAAAATAAAGAAGATAATCATGCTCCACACCCAACAATCTCCCACTTGGAGACTAATTGTAGCAACTCCATCGTTGCTTCATTTGCTGGAAAATTACTCCACTTTAGACCTGGTTGTTTCTCATCTTCATCGTCATACTTGAAGACCAATTGAAACTGAGAATAATCTTAGTTTCTCCCTGGTTACAACTTTTGTTAGCATATCTGCAGGATTCTGGCTAGTGCGTATCTTTTCCAGCTTCAACTGTCCATCTTCCGACACTGACCATATGAAATGGTACTTGAGTTGTATGTGTTTAGTCCTAGAATGAAATACTAAGTTCTTTGCAAGATGAATGGAAATTTGGCTATCACTGTATAACGTGCCCATATCATGCTTCTTACCCAATTCATCCATAAACCTTTGTAACCAAATCATTTCTTTACTAGCCTCTATAGCAGCAACATACTCTGCTTCTGTTGTTGAAAGTGCAATAACACTTTGGACTTTTTTTTAAACCCAACTGACAGTTGTTCCACCTACAGTAAATACATACCCTGTAGTGCTCCTCCTATTATCTCTGCCACCTGCCACAACTGCATAAACATATCCCTGTAGAGCAATGTTTGAACCACCAAAGCATAATTCTTGATTTATGGTACCTCTCAAATATCTGAGAATCTATTTCACTTCCATCCAATGTTCTTTTCCTGGATTGTTCATGTACCTGCTTACAACTCCCACTACATGTGCAATATCAGGCCTTGTGCAGACCATTACATACATTAAGCTTCCAACTGCTGATGCATATGGAACTTTAGATATATAATCCATTTCTTCTTGGGTCTTGGGGCACATCTCCTTACTAATTTTGAAATGGCTAGCAAAAGGTGTACTAACTGGTTTTGCATTCTGAATATTAAATATTTTCAACACCTTGTGTATGTAATCATTCTGGGATAATGTTAATTTGCGATTTTTCGTGTCTCTAGTTATTCTCATACCAAGGATTTGTTTTGTAGCTCCCAAATCCTTCATTGCAAATGAATTTTCAAATTTTCTTTTGAGCACATTTATTTCCTACATGTTAGACCATGCAACAAGAATTTCATCTACATACAATAACAATATAATATAGCTGCCATCATTTTTCTTTTTCTGATAAACACAATGATTAGAGTGACATCTAGTATAACCTTGTTCAGACATAAACCTGTCAAATTTTAGATACCACTGCCTTGGAACCTGTTTTAAGACATACAATCTCTTCTTTAACCTGCACACTAATTTTTCTTTCCCTTTGACCTCATATCCTTCTGGTTGTTGCATATAGATCTCTTCCTCCAAATCTCCATGGAGAAATGTTGTCTTTACATCTAACTATTCAAGATGCAAATATTCTGCTGCTACAAGACTTAAAATAGTTCTGATTGAAGTCATCTTAACAACAAGAGAAAATATTTCATCAAAATCAATACCTTTATTCTGTGCAAACCCCTTCACCACAAGTCTAGCTTTGTACCTCTATTTTCCTCCATCTTCTTCCTTCAGCCTGTAAACCCATTTATTCTGCAATGTTGTTTTACCTATAGGAAACCTAACTAAGTCCCAAGTCTGGTTATGTATTAAGGAGTCCATCTCTTCTTCCATGGATAGCTCCCACTTCTTTCTGATTTCAACCTGCGTTGCTTCTTCATAACATTCGGGTTCACCAGAATCAGTCAACAATAAACAATATAATGAAGGAGAGTATCATTCAGGGGGTCTACTTATCCTGGTAGATCTTATGACACCACTTTCAGGTGTTTGAGGTTCTTGTTGCTGTTGTGGTGGTTGTTGTTGTTGTGGTTGTTGATTATTATTATTTTCAGGCACCTTTACTTTTTTTGTGATCTCATCAAGGACTGTGTATTCTTTGTTTTATTTTTCCTGTTTCTTTTCTTACAACTGATTCTTATACAAGACCTTTTCATTGAATTTTACATCTCTACTCCTAATGATTTTGTGATTTTCATAATCATATAAGCGATAACCAAAATCATTAACACCATATCTGTTAAAGGTACATTTCTTTGATTTTGCCTCAAGCTTTGTTCTATATTATTTATTAATATGGACAAAGGCCTCACAACCAAAAGGCTTTAAAAAGGAGTAGTTTAACTTTTTACTTGTCCATGCCTCCTCTGGAATACCACCATCCAAGGAACTTGAAGGCCCTCTGTTTATTAGATAAATAGCAGTATCTATAGCATCTGCCCAAAATTGTAAAGGCAATCCTGCATGCAATCTCATTCACCTTGCACACTCCATGATTGTTCTGTTAATCCTTTCTAACACACCATTTTCTTGTGGTGCTCTTGGAACTGTCTTATCTCTGCGAATTCCATGCTTTGAACAGTACCTATAAAATTCTTTGCTACAATATTCACCTCCATTGTCTGATCTGAGACACTTCAACTTCTTTCCTATCTCAATCTCAACCAAAGCTTTCCATTTCTTGAAACTATAAAATACATCAAATTTATTCTAAATAAAATAAATCCAATTTTCCTAGTTGCATCATCAATAAAAGTAACATAATAACGAGAGCCACCGAGATATGATACCTGAGCAGGTCCCCATACATCTATATGCACAAGCTCTACTTTTACGCTCTTCTTTTCTTTCCCATAAATCCTTCAAAGATTTGATTAAGGCAAAGGCTTGTTTCTCCATAATGTTATACTTTAGAGGGGCATCCCTTAAGGCTTTGTTGAAGAAATCTATGGGTTGCTCTTGCCCATGATGTTCTTTTGCAACAATACTGCTGCCACAGTATGTTCAGAGGCAAAGGAGAAAATGTAAAAGTCCTTGGTGAAGTCAGGGCTGATTAAGACTGGTGCTTGTGTGAGTGCTTGTTTTACCAGCTCGAAAGATTGTTTCGCTTCCATATTCCACTTCACTCCTACTTCCTTTTTCAACATATTCGTGATATTTCTTAGGAGCTCAGTAAGATTAGGGATGAATCTTCTTAGAAATTTAATATTTCCAATGAAAGATTGCAGCTCTTTAATGTTCCTAGGATGGCTGATTTTCAGTATTCCATCAATCCTTTTAGGGTCTACTTTGATTCCCTCTTTAGAAATTATGTGGCCAAGAAGTTTTCCTTCTTCGAGACCAAAGACTTTCTTTTTGGGATTCAAAGATAAGCCATATTTCCTACATTTCTCAAAAAAAATTCTCAAGTGGACTAAGTGCTCCTCATCAGCCTTAGAGTAGAAAATGATTACATTAAGGTATATGACTATGAAGTAACCTATGTGTTCTGAAAAATCTATGTCCATTGCCCGAAAGTAGCCCCTACATTCATTAAACCAAATGGCATTTTAACATACATGAACGTACCCCAAGGTGTAGTGAAATCAGTTTTAAGTTGGTCACTTGGAAAGACTAGAACTTGGTTATAACCTGAGAAGCCATCTAGTAATGAGATTCTTTGTGAACCAACTACCTTTTGGAGTATGTGATCCATCTTAGGCAAGGGGTAATTGTCTTTCAAGGAGGATTTGTTCAAATTTCTGAAGTCAATACAAAGCCTAATTTCCCCTGGTCTTCTTCCTAACTGACATAAGGTTGGACAACCATTCTGAGTATCAGACAGGGACTATGATCTCGGCATCATACATATTTTTTATTTCTTTTTCAAATGAGGGTGACAAGAGGGGGTTTATTCTTCTCAACTTTTCTTTAAATGGTTTGCGATTTTCTTTGAGAGGAATTTTATGTTGGATGATTTTGGTGTCATAGGATTTCAATTCTTCATACCCCCAAGCAAACACATCTTTAAATTCTCTAAAAAGCTCAATGTATTTATGTTTTGTGTGATATGGGAGAGTTTTGGATAGCTTGATTATTTTGCGCTCTTTCAACCCTCCAATGTTACACTCTTCTACATTTGTTTCAATGGGTTCCATCTTGGGTTTTTTAGCTACATCATTAAAATCAAACAACTCTTCTAGTGGTGTAAGGCCTCTTGGCAAGGTGTCATCTTTGTACTGTAGAATTTCAAGTTCTCTTTGATCTGATTTATCAAATACTTCTGTAACACAAGGGTTTTGAAGGTGTTTTATATCATCATCGAAGGGCAGCTCTGTTTTGGGAGTTTCTTTTTCAGCAGACTTATTTATTTCAAATCTCAAACTCTGTTTTGTGCTTGAAAAATCATTTCTAGATTGCAGAAAATCATCTATTTGGTCATCATTGTCAAACACTTGCCAATGGTTCAATTTGTCTGGTACAGTAGGCCTGTTCTTTATTTTGACGAGGCATTGATTATTTTCATGAGGTAAAGAGCAATTGCTGGCAGCAAAGGCAAGCTCATTTCCAATGTAGTTTTGGGCCCTAGGGATGAAAGTAAGCTCATATTTCTCAAAGGTTTTGAGAAGGTCTAGGGTAGCATTTCTATATTCCCTTAACCTAGGGTTTTTGGCTGAATATTCTCCCTTAATTTGATTGATGATTAGTTCAGAATCTCCTTGGATCAAGATTTTCTTGGCTTTGAGATTTTTAAGTAAGTATAGAGCAATAAGGAGGGCCTCATACTCTGCAACATTATTGGTGCATTGAAAATCTAACCTATAGGAATGGCCTTCATTAGTGTTGTGGATCCAAACACCAGCCCTTGATCCGGCCTTACCATAAGAACCATCAAAGCTCATATGCCAAAGGGTGTCAATTTCAGTTTTGTCAATGTTCTGTACTTCGGGGCTGCTAGAGTTTTGGGAGTCATTTTCTTGATTAGAGAGTTGGTTTGATTGTTCTGGGGAACTTAGTTCTCTCTCATTGTCATTCACTTGTTCACTTATGTCATTTTCATTGTACAGGATTAAGGATTCGAGGTCTGAGTGAATGGAATAAACTGGTGTGTTATTTGGCCTATCTATGTTACTCACCATGTATTTCAAGTGGGATTCCCGGTACAATCTTCTTGTTTGATTGAAGACTAGGATGGTGGCATAGGTCATGTCCATTTGAAGTTTTCCCTGGAGTTTGGCCTCCCATGATCTAGATAAAAGTATGCCATACTTTGGGGGGATGTCAGCCACAACTATATCCATGATTAGACTCTTAGCGTGGATTTGTGCCATATTGACACATAGATCCTTGATTAGGCCCAGACACTTAACCCTACTAGAATCAAAAGAATACAAGTTTTTGTAGGGCTTTGTGATTTCTAGGCCCAATCTCTCCATCACAACCTTTGGCATGAGATTGTGTGAGGCGTCGGAGTCTAGCATAGCATTATGCAGAATTTTGTCATGTATGTTTAGACTAACATAGAAAGGAGGGACTTCTCCTTCTTGATATCTTCCTTCTACTTCAAGACCAAAAAATAGTTCTGGTTTATCATCAGTTAAGTTCAAGGTATCAGTATCCCTGCCTGTGTTTAACACTTTGAAAATCTGGGATCTATATACCTCCTGGGTTACCAATTCAGTGACGGGTATAGTGATCTTGATTTTGGCAATCTCCCCCTCAAAACTGAAAGGTGTAGGTGTCTTTATTGCATTTACATCGGTTTTATCAACCATGAACTTTTCTATATTTTTAATTTTTTGATTATGATTTGATGGTTTGGAAAGTAAGGTTTTTTCAGGGCCACTATTTGAAGTACTAGGGCAGTTTGAATCATTACGAGGTTGGATGGTCTTTTGCTTGTTTAGTTAAGTTTTCTTAGCTGTCGTATGTGTTTTCTGTTGTCGTTTTAGGGATAGGTTCAGAGGTTTTTCTAACAGCAGTGTTTGGCTGATCTATTTTAATAACATCTTGACTCTTCTTGCTCCTAAGGTTATACTGCCTATGGACTTCCATTATGGCATTCTCAAATCCTAATCTATAGTCTTCAAAATCTTCATATGATTTCTCATTTGGTTTTGGAGAAAACATCCTTTGTTCTTCTTTAGTAAGGAATGTGTTATCCTCATCATCCGAACCTATGACATTTACATGGTCTTCTTCCAACTGCTCAGGCTCTCTTTCTTCTTCATCTACATAGTTGTCTTGGAAAGGGGGTCTGATTTGTTGGTCACTCTCTCTTTGTCTGATTTGAGGAGGGTCTCTTTTAAAATTCTGGTTTCTATTTATGTTTTGAAGATTGGCTTGATTTTCCCTACGAGGAGTTCTCTCATTCAAAATATTTTTTTCCATCATCCTCTCCATTTTCCTAACTATGGAGTCAAGTTGGGTTTCGGAAGAGGAGGGTGCAGGTGTTGTGTCATCTCTATAAGTCACCCTTTTTTCTGATCTTGCCCTACCCTTTTTCTCAATCAAATTGGCCTCTACACTTACAGCCCCCTTTTGCATGTCTTCTAGAGTTTGGTAATCTCTCTCCCTTAGTTGATAGGCCATATCAGCATCAAAGCCTTCGGGATATTTTACTAAGTCTAAGCCTTGGGGAGGTATTATGTGAGGTGGGAGAGCATTGTAAACACTATTAAACCTAGTGTAGTAGTCATGAACACTTTCTCTTGGATTTCTCTTAAGATTGTTATACTCGGACAGAATTTGGAGGGGGTTCTTCTTGATTTCCCATTTGTTCACAAAGGTTTGGTATAGAGTAGAGAGATCAGGAATGTTGTTGGGAGGTAAGTCTTTAAACCATTTCTTGGGTTCTCCCCCTAGGATCTGAGCAAAAATCCTCATTTTTATGGTTTCTTCTTCTATCTCCATATAGTCAAAAGCATCATTAATTCTATCTACATGTTTCTTAGCAGTGATGGATTCAGTCCCTAAGAAGTGAGGGATTTTCTACTGATAGTCATTTGGCAAAGGTAATAGTGGTTTTTGTAGAGCCAGTGGAGCATACCAGGCTGCCATGATGGGAGGGAAAGGAAACAAAGGTTCATTTACAAGGGGAGGATTTGTGAGAGGTGGAAGAGGATGGATTGAGGTGGTTTGCACACTGGTGGTATGGATGGGTGTAGCTGAGGTACTTGGACGGGAGGACTGATTCTGAGTAGATTTGAGATGAAAAGGGCTGAAGTGATGTAGAAGCTGAAAATCAGGTGGAGTGGAAGGAGAAGCTTCTCTACTGGAGCTTTGCTGCAAATCTATGGGCTACTATGAACTTTGTCCCACCGTGATCTCCACTCTGTTAGCTCCCCATAATTTGCTAGATTGATTGAGATACAAATTGACAAGGGTAACATCAAACCAAGCTTTAGAGTTCTAGGATCTAGCCTTCCTAGTCTCAGAGAGGGATCTCTCAATATGTTTGTAGGGATATAGCTTGATGCTTGTAAAAAGTTTATTTTAGGCTAGATGTTAAGTGCAAGGTATATTGATTGTTTTTTGGTTGGGTATGATACTTTGATAGATTTTAGATAGGAAACATGGAAGACTGTTAAGTCATTGGGCAATGGAGTCAAACAAGGTCCAGATAAGTTTATCAATGGTGTTAAGAGCATTTGGAGGGAAAGTTTACTTGGTTGGTGGATCTTTTAAGGTTATGAAGGTTTTATGAAATGGACATAAAGACTGAGAACAAAAAACTGATAAAGGGTTGAAACAGAATCCTTTATATACTTGTAAACTCAGGGAGTTAGAAATTTGATAAGAACAGCAAGAGAATCAATGTCATAAGCAAAACCTAATCCATTTGATTTCACACTGAAAACAAATAGTTAACCAAGACAAACATTTGATTCCAAGAACAGAATATTTCAATGGCAACAATATGCAGGGCTAACCATAAATCACAATTGATGCTAACTGATCTAATTTATTCAATATATGGACAAGCTAAGAACTTGTTAGAGAGAAAATAAATGGTTTCTCTAATGTATCGAAGAAGAATAAAACATTAAGGTAGTGAAGCACAAACAGATTTAAGGTGCCATTAGAAAACATTTCTTAATCTAAATTCTTTGTCCTACTGCAACATAGCAAGATGGAAAACATAATGGAAAACTAGAAAACATAAGCAAAAGGAACACTTCACCATCAACCAAGCCTATGGATCCTGCAAGCAATCCTTCTCCATCAACAAGCAAATTAGATCATGCATGAGTTCCAAGACATCAATTTCTCTTCAAAAGTTTCAAAGTACTATGTATTATTCCAGCATTAGTCATCAAAATCCAACATTTACAATGATTTCTAGTGCAGTATTTATACTGAAAATGAGGAGGTGGAACTATTTTTTAGGGTTCAAATGTCATTTATGACAGAGTAAATACATACCTAACCTTGATAACCATGCAAGGCATAAGGCAAGAACATTTGTAGATACCTCTTTGTTTTAATAACTCTATCTTTACTTTCTAAGGATAAAACAAGTGAAAAGATTGACTTTAAGGCTTTATCATTATCTTTTACAATAACTGTCCTGACAGTTTAAAATATCTTCTTTAGTGTAATAACTGCCAATTTGCCCTTTGGGACAGAAAATAGGCCAAAGGTGTCAGTTTGATATATTAAGGGAATAATTGCTCATTTTTTATGTATCCGAGGCTACTTTAGCCTAAGTCTTCTTGATTTAATTATGAAACTGCTCTTTAGGCCTAATTTTGCTTTTGGCCTTCATAATGCATCATCGTTGTCCCTTTCCCTTTATTCACTGCTTTGAACCTTTGTTTATTTGTTTTTTAACTTTAAAACCTTGATTAGGCTTTAATCCTCTATTTTAAGCTTTGATTTTACTTTAAGCCTTTACAATCATCTTTTGTTGACTTTTGCTTTATCACTGCTTAAACCATTTGTTCTATTTCTTTATCCTTTAATTTCTTCGTTGATCTTTAGTGCTTGTGTACAGGTCTGCTGCTCTGGAAGGTTTGATTAAGTAATCATTGCCCATGAAACATTGATTAATCTTTGGAATTCAACCCTTTTGTCCCTTTTCTTTGCTTCTGGGCCTTTTTGGATCGTCATCTAAGGCTATATCAGTGTAATTTTGACTGTGGGACGGTTTTTTATGACTGCTGCCATGAAACCTGCAACAAACCACCAAACTGTTATAAAAACCTGTGCGTATTGGGTAAACTGCTTTGGAGGCTCGGTGGAGGGCGAAAAGAGCAGTGAGGACGAGAAAATGTATGCAAGAGGAGGTACTGTGGACAAAACCTACGAAAACAAGGTTTAATTCTGAGTTTTGGCACGAAATAGAGGAAAGTGGTTTTGGGAAAACCACGAATGGTTTTCGCGCACGCAAAGGGTGGTAAGCGGTTTAGCTTGAAACAAATGCGATATCGCCCGTCAAGCGACACGTGTCCAGGCGAAAACCACCGTTTTCGCGTGGAAAATGCACGATTAGTTTCATTGGAGTTTTAAACGTGAAACGTATTTGGAACCGTTATATCTTTGGGCTGAAGATCAACAGTCGTGGATGAGCGCGAAACGTTGGAAGTTGTGTGGTGAAAACATATGGTGGGGCCGATAGGTGACATCCCCTATTTTTTCGCGGAGCGAAATCTCGTCGGACAGGATTAGAGATGTGGGTTGAACAGGGGCCATCGGATGAGAAGGATTAACGACTGAGATGTGTTTGCGTAGATGCATGAGGAGGGATGGTCGGGAGATGGGATGGAAGGAGGGAGAATGGTAGCCATTAGATCAATGAGAAATATGGTCGAGATCGCTCAAGGGAATAACACAGTGCGGAGGATGGGAATAACAAAGGAAGGGGCTAAACAAAGCTGGGGAAGGTTTTGAGGGAGAAAGGAGGGCCAGGAGCGGAGAGATAAGGGGTTGGATATAGTGGGAATTCACGAAGGAAAAGGGGCTTGATAATCGTTGGATCTCCCAGATCAATGGTAGAGATCTACTATCGGGGAGAAAGAGGATGAGAAAGCTATTGGGCGATGGGTAATGGGAGGTAACATGGAGAGCCGTTGATCTTGGTAGATCAACGATGCGGATCTCATCAGAGGTTGAAACATCGGCGGGGGAAAGGAGAAGTGTAATGGAGAAAAAGAATGCAATTTTCCGATGCCAATGGGGGCTAAGGGTAGGTGATGGGGCATGGTCTTGTGGAGTAAGGGACCGGGGGTAAAAATAAAAAAGGGCTATGGGTTTAAGAATTAGCCCACGGCAGGGAAAATTTTAAGAACCCCCCTAAATTTATATGTATAATAAATGGGCGAATTCCCATGATACATAGGAAAAATGGAAGACGATTTTATTAATAATATAATATGTATATATAATTTTTTGGCAAATCTCTCACGAGATTATATTATCTTGTAAAATCATGGCGAATCACTAGTACAAATGGTGAATGAAAGTTTTGAATATGCAGTAAATACTGATTCAGCCCCCCCCTCTCAGTATTTTTCCCAACACAATCAATATGAAAACGGCTTAGAAGCTTTTGAGGGAAGGGAATCTCGCTGTCTTGGTGTTATCGCCAGTTTACCTATCACGTTGGAGGGAAAAATAGTTAACATTGAGGTTAAAGTCATTGACGCCAAACTTAATTATAATATTCTCTTCAGTTGCAGTTAGACTCACACCATGCTATGTGTCCTGTCCTCTCTCTTTCATGTGCTTCTATTTCCACATGAAAGAAAGATCATCATTGTTGATCAATTGTCCTTTTTCACTTCCACATATTCCAAGAGCCACGTTCAATATGTAGATCATATTCCTACACCTTATGAGAGCATAAGGTCAGGAATTTTCAAAGATCCTGCCCTAATGGGTCCTTTTTCTATTCCTCCACCCAACACTGCTCAAGTCAACATGATCTCCACGTATTCTGATCCATGGATCCTCCATTTTCCTGAGCATGTTTATTTGTTTGGTGATGTGATGTCGTTAAGCCCAATAGAAATTGATTATTGTGAGCTTATTTCAACTTTGAATCCTCCTCCCTATGATCATACTCCTTTAAGTGTGTCTCTTCACACGCATTGTCAATCCCCTTGGCTCTGCACTTTGAATTCTCCTATTCATTTAAATGGGATGTTCCCCGCTGATGAGGAGATCGTGGAAACCATGTCTCTTTAGGATCCTCCTTGGGACGATATTCATCATCATTTCTCCTTTATGCCTAGCCTTGGGGCCATGTCTACTTTTCTCGAGAATTTTTCTTCCAAAGCTCCCTCCCATCTGCTTCAGATGCCCATCTTGACACATGAATTTTTCGCGGAGGGTAACCTGGGAATCATTACAGAAATGATGCTTATTGACATCTGCGTTAAACCGGGGGTTGTCAAGAACATACACATCAGGTTGAACTCTTCTCCAGATGAGATCGAGGTCTATACTAGTATCTTCTAAGAGTTTCAAGACGTTTTCACTTAGTCTTATGAAGAAATTCTTAGCATCGATCTGATTATAGTTGTGCACAAGATCCCTACTTATCCTAACGCGAAGCCTATTCACCAACGTCTTCATCCTACGCACCCTAGAAAGGCAGCGACCATCAAGGGAGAATTTGAAAAAAATCTCAAAGTTGGCTTCATTTATCCGATTCCCTTGATAGAATGGGTTTCTAACATTTTTCTTGTGGATAAAAAGCAAGGTACTATTCGTGTCTATGTGGATTACCATGAAATCAACCGTGCTTGTCGTAAGGATAACTATCCCACTCCTTTCATCAAAAAAATCACTAATGATTGTGTTGGGATTGAGATAGTTTCCCTTATGGACGAGTTTTTTGGTTACAACTAGACCAATATTCTTTTAGTTGATCAAAACAAGACTACCTTTTTCTTGTTGAACCCTCAGTTAAACAGAGAGGGGGGGGTGAATCAGTTTAACACATTCATGGAATTCTAAAACTTTCCTTTAAACTTATTTACACCTTCATTTCATGATCAATTTATTACATAATGTAACAACAATCTTAATATGTGAGCAGCAAGTATTAAGCAGATTAGATACACCATATCAACACATAAACATCATGCACATTGACAAAAGATATAAGTGGAAACCCATAAGGGAGAAACCGCATCTTATTATTGTTGTGATGCAAATGAAAGCTCCAACTCCCTCTCACCACTAATTTTATGTAGGCTTCAACCTACAGGAGGCTCCTACCTCAATTCTGCAAGCTACAACTTGCAAGGAATCTCCAAATCCCATCTATTTTCTATAAGATACAACCTACAGGAGGCTCCTACCTCAGCCAGCTACAACTGACATCTATCAAGCTACTACTCAATATGGAAGCACCAACTTCCTCACTCTTTGAAAAAAAAACACATGTTGATTTACCTGGATATCAGCTTTGTTCTATTCCTTCTTCACTCCTGTCCACCAGCCTTCATATCTACCTTATATCATCTCTGAATCTTCACAGCTTCTCTATCTGCTCCTCCTTCTTCTTACCCTCTCTGCCTCATTTCTCCATTCTCTAACCTCTCTTTGTATATGTTGGTAACATTATTTATGGAGATCACCTCATAACTGTTTGCATTCCATAGGGAATTCGAAATGAACAACCATGACTCTTTGCCTTCCACATTCTCATTTCTTTTTCATCTCGTTCAAAAGAATATAGTAATATGTACATATTTCAGTTTTACAGTGGAGTTTTGTTTTCCTACGGAGACTTGCCTTTGCATCACAAACAATATAAAATTAATTAAAAAATTTACATTTAAATTTGCAATAGATATATCTCATTCAACCCTTTCAGTTCTTGGCTCACTGTATGCTTGTCTTTTCAGTCGCTATAATGTAACAGTTTCGCATACTCTCCTACTTTCTATGCATGTGCATTTCCCAAATTATGTTTTAAATCTGGTAGCTTTATCAATGCAGGAGTTTTCCTCAACCTTCATGGTTCAACTCTAACGATTTACCAGTTCAATCTTTGATTCAAAACCAAACCCAATTCACA